>WBND01000224.1:652358-672899 GCA_013398595.1 Tychaedon coryphoeus | reverse complement strand
GCCCGCGCCGCCGCCGCCGGGGGCAGCTGCGCCGGGAGCGCGCGCGACGGCCGCGACATGGCCCCTCGCGCAGCCCGTCGGCGCCGCGGCGCAGCTCGGTGACGTCATATTTGTGCGCGGCGCCGGGAGCATTATGGCGATGGCGGCGGCGCGGGGCGACGGGGCCGGGCCGGCGGCGGCCCGCGGGCCCGGCCGAAAGCGGCGGTGGAGGCCCGTCCTGCTGCGCAGCGTTGTCGGCAGCATCCAGGAGGGTGAGTCGGGGCCGTCGGTGGGCCTGAGGGGGCGTCGAAGGAGGCCCGACTCCTTGGCCCAGCTGCTAACTGGCTCGACCTGAGCATCTCGGCTGGGGCCAGCCCTGCCAGGCCGAGCAGGGAGATTGGGCTGGTGGAGCCCGCAGCCCTGCCTCGCCCCCAGGCGTTCATGGCCGTGGGCTCGGGGCTGGGGGTTGCAGGGCTGTCTGGGGGCGGCCTGTGTGAGCTGGAGCCTCCGAGGCTCAGGATTGCAGCCCCTGGGCCGGGTGGGAATGGTTTTCGGGTTTAGGACTCGCTTTGAGTTTTCTTCATAGAAAGGTGTACATTAAAAAAGGAAGCATGTCTGACGAAAGGTTCAGATTATTTATAGGCAGTTATGCAGAGGTAAACATGAATAGGAAAAAACATGGGCTTCAGCAGCACCTTGCTGAAGTGGCTGCTTTGGAGAAAAACATAAAAGTAAAAGTTGGAACTAATTTAAATTCCCTTTAGAAGCTGTTTTGTAAGTGAATATTATGAAAGTCAGTAGATCTTGAGACTAATGCAATAACAATAAAGTAGGAAGAAAAAATCACGTTAGGTTAAACTTTCATGAGTTTTCTTTAATGGTTGAGAGGAATGTCGTCAAGGCTGAAACAGCCCATGTCTGAACTTTCCTTTAAGCAGAAATGATTGTATGATGTAGGTGTAGAAAAGCTCTTTCTGGACACGTATAGAAGGTAAGTAGTAGCAATAAAACACTATTTAAGCCAAAAGATGTAGTGGATTATTAATGTAAAGTGATCTGACGATTTAGTGACTTTTTTCTCGGTGTCACAGCTGCTGCACACTTCTGCTGCTGCTGCCAGCATTATTACCAGTGTTTTCTTGAGACTGCCTTTAAGAGCTTATTTTGGAACCTATTTTGATATTGGTTTAGAAGTTGTCAAAAGTAGGATTGAAGTGAAACGTTGATACATCTTTTCACTGGATTCAAAAATATTGGCAAAGGTGGGTAGTGGAGAGTGGGCACTAAGTATGGATGTATTCAATGCTCTCCCAGGGGTCTAGGCAGTAATTTTCAGTAAATCTGTGCAAGCTGCAGTGCTGCAGTAGGGAACAACCTAATAATAATGTTTTTTTCCCTTGAACTTATGACTGGTCCTTATTAAAATTACCATACATCATGCCTTTTTTCAATTTGGAAAGAAAACAATTGAATGGTTTGGTACTATTTTAGTGCAGTTGTATTTAACTCCCTTTTTCTTATGGTTTCAGGACGAGGATTTGCATTTCAGAGGAAACAAAAGATTGAACGACAGTACAGGAGATTATTGAAAAAGAGAAAACAAGTGAATTCACAACAGGATGATCAGTTTACTGATACCTATCCAGAGCACTTGAAACATCTTTACCTTGCAGAGGAAGAAAAGCTTAAGAGGCGGCGCAGGACTCCAGATGATTCGGTGTCATCAGAAGAAAAGCCTAATAAAGCAGCAGAGTACGTTTTCAAAGTATATCTTTTAAAAAAGTAAATCTTTCCATCACTGAAGAAATTTTTTAGATCTTGACAGTTCATGTGGACTTCAGTGTGGTGATTTGCTTTACTAAAAATGCTATTATGTCTTAAATATTTTTTTCCTGGTTGTTAGAAAAATAAATGGCAGTGTAACTAGATTTGTACTTGACACAATGAGGCGTCATTGCACAGTATTGCCACCAGATGGCGATGAGAATAAAGCAAATATTTCGGGTTTTTTCCATAAGAGAGTGGTATTTCGAAATGAATGTTCTCATCTCTCTGCAGTTGCTTCATTTGTTGGAACTAGAAAGAGAGAATGCCACTCTAAGCTAGTATGTTCAGGTTTTCTAGCTCTGAGGAGCTTGAATGATGGGGAGAACTCTTTTAGGCAGTGTTTAAGCTTCAGGAAACGTCATCCATGTGAAGATACAGCAGATAAGGTGTATGCATTACTAAAAGATGTGCTCACTCTGGTCTTTGTGCATTTGGCATTGAAGAAGTTTAATTTGTTGTGTTTTCTTGATGACTGCTCATGCATGGCTGGGAATGGTGTTGCATATCATGTCAGAGTGATGCAAACAACCCATTCAGTGTAGAAGGATGAATATTCTGAAACCTGTATTTGTAGTTAACTTCCCTGAATATGCAAAAAGCAGTGGAAGACTGTGGTGTGATTCTGCAGTGGCTGTGGTATTTATGGTTATGTCTGCCTGATGATAATCAGTGTCTCAAGAATGTGTACTTTTCCTTCCAGGTCAGTTGGGACTCAAGAGAAGTTTAAAAATAAAACTTCCAATCAGAAGGCAAAAGAAGAGTATGAGAAAATAAAGGCTGAGCGTGCTAGAAAGAAAGAGGTAAATCTTAAGCAGAGTTCTTTCTTGATTTTAAACAATATCTAGATTAATACCATTTCTGCCTCTCAGTCTTTCATCTGAACCCAGGGAAGACCATAGCAAATATTGGAATTCTTTCAGTCTTTTTCAACTTGACAGTGGTATTCAGGCACACAGCTGTTCAAAGGATCATTCTCTTTGTTCTTACTATTTTTGTCTTCCAATTGCTGATAGCAGAATTTTATTATGTCAGTTGGAAAATCAAGAAAAGTTTAAAGCTTGATCTGCATACCCCACTGAATTATATGCACTTAAATTTTGTAGAAAGGGAAGTAATAACAATACCATCATCTTTTGATGAAAAATGAAATACCCATGCTGTTCCTTATGGCACTATCGTAATGGAATTTTCATTTTATCTTTTTATGTACTTTAACCAACCGTGAAACAATTAAATATAATGGTATCCACAGTCAAAAATTTTAGTCATTCTCTTCATTCAAATTTAATTGGAATTATTTTTACAGGACATACTGTAATACCATCATTGTTCAATACCTCACTTGAATTATTAATTTGAGAGGTCTGTATTTAACTAGTTTTTTTCTCTCTCAGGACACTGTTTGTTGCACTGTAAAATGGCACACAGTGTAATATTCTAGGTTGTGTAACCTCCTGGTGACATACTGAATTTCAGTAGTTAGTGTATAAATATTAAATATATAGCTGTATAAAACATACTGTTTTTTCAGTTCAGCTATATTTAGTTTTATGCAAGCTGATCTGTTACTTTGGGTGAGTTGCATGGTTATTCAGCTGATGGCTGCTTTTTTGCGTATTAGCTACAGATTGTGTCAGAAGAAGTTAATGTTATGACCAGCTTGTTAAGAGAAGATGGGGACAAGCAAAACCCCAGCAAGACTGCAGGGAGTTCAGTTTGAGCAGCATGTAGGAGTTCCCTGAGTGCAGGTGTTGGCATTTTTAGTTTTGTTAAAGATAATTAGGCAAAACAGGAGCTAAGTGCCCCAATAACAGTCATCATTTAGGTGGGGTACTTAAGTGGAGCGTGATGAAAAAGTAAAGGATGTACATCAGTGTCATATGTATTAGCAAACACTGAATTTGCTGTTATTTATCTTGGGAAGAGAAATGAGCCTAAAGACACAATTTTAGCCTCGTCAAAGACCTTTTTTGGCCTAAAAAAACCTAGGATTTAGTAAATATCAGAAAAAGCATGAATGTAAGTAGCTATTGTCTAAGTATGACGAATGTTCTTGCTCAGAAGTATGCTTTTGGTTGGTAGCTTAACTGGATGTTGTTCACAAGAATATGCTGTACAACAGAGAAGTTATTAGATAGGGAATGAATTGCAAGGAACTTAGAGCTGATGCTGCTCTGTTTTTCTTAAAAAGGGGGAATAAATTGTATTAGTCATTTTGGTGAAATAAGTCAAGGATTCTGAATGGAGAGAGGTTGTCTGTGCATATTTTTCCATTGGGGTTTTTTTCCTGAGGCCTCTTAGATTTCTGTTCAGAAATCTTTCCTTGAGTTATGTTCTATAAATTTGATATCAGGGAGCAATTCTTACTAGTCTTTGTACATCACTGAAGCCATTTATGCTGTGGAAAACAAAAATATGATCCATAAATTATCATCTGTTCAGGCATTCTGCAGAAATGCTTGCCTATGTGATCAGCATGGCACTGCTTTCAAAGAATAAACTTTATGAGAAGAAATTACCAAGTAAACTGAAGCAGTCTTTTAGTCTGATTTGTGATGTTTTGCATATTTTGGTAGGACATAAGTGAATTAAGCTGATTATCTGGCTTGTGGATGTTTGTCCAAATTACTGAGTAAAATTACAACACTAGAGAAGAGCGTGTGAGATGTTGGATAAAATCTGAACATAGTGGTGATTGTCTATATAGATAATATATAGATTAATATATATAGATTAACACTCCATTAGTAGTTTGGTTGCATGTGTGCTTCATGGAAGGTTTTACGGATGAAAGTTTGATTAGGCTTTGTGGTTTTTTGATTAGGGTTTTGTTCCATCTCTCTTAAAAGTACAGATGGCAGTCCACATTGCTTGAAAGAGGACAGGTCACTAATACTTTGGTCTGGATTAATTTTCCCTAGATAATGCTGTCCTAGTATCACAGACCTGCCTAGCCCATGGTCCAGATATACCCCATATCGTATCAGCCTATCTCATGCAGAGATGTCCAGTATCCTAGCGCATCTGGATTGGCAAGATACTCACATGGAAGCTGCTGCATCACCTCTTTCTTTTTTGCACTCAAGAGGAGGAAAGGGGGAATTTTTTGCCAGTTTGTCATTTAAGGAGAGGAGTCAAGGAGCACATTTCACAGACACGAAGTAGTATACATTGCAGCAGCAAACCTTGTTGTAGGATGTTCTGCTGAAGAAAGCTTGGCTGTTCTCTTGAAGCTTGAGGCTGTATAATTTGTTTTGATTGCAGTATATGAAAGAACATCCTGATTCAGCTTTAGAGAAATTTCTATTGGCAGTACAATGCCTAATTGCCAGTACCTATACAGAAATGAACTTTATTGCTTTATAGGTATTATATTGCTTTATAGGTAGTTTTTCAGACACAGAATGTTTGTAATTGTTTCATAATCGTACATACTTATTTAATTTCAGGAAGCAGAAAAAAGAAAACAACAAAGAGAGGAAGCTCAACGTTTGTACAAGAAAAAGAAAATGGCGGCTTATAAAATACTGAGTAAGAAGACCAAGAAAGGACAGCCAAATCTAAATTTACAAGTAGAATTTCTTCTTCAGAAAATACAGCAAAATACATAACCCCTACATATATTTAAGTTAGCTGTGGACATTTTATTAAATTACTTTCAATAAATTTTTTTTTTGCTTCCATATTACTTTTGTTGTTGCCTTGATTTATCTCATTAGTCCAGTAATGATATATTCATCCTGAAAATATGTGTTCTATGCTGAGAGTGAAAGGGATCTGGTAGCTTGAAAACAAATGGTCTGTGTTTCTAAACTTAAATTCTGTTAGCTGTGTGACATCTTAAATTCAAAATAATAGGCTGTAGCACCATCTGACCATGAATCTAATACTTCCTGCAATTGTGACTACTAAAATGGCACTCACTTGGGAGGACTAAAATGATGCATGTCATGTATTTGATACCTCAAGAACTGCCTGTTCTAGAAGCATGTTTTGTGTGCTCTTGAATAGGTTTGGTACATGAAAACAAACTACATATACTGTACTTGAATGGCTATTATTTGTCATTCTCCACAAAGAATAAAACTTGCGAAAGGTCCAAAAGTGATTTGGATGTAAAGATCTTGGTAAAATAATTGTTGGCCCATTCATAAAGCTATTTTGTAGCTTGTAATGTGTGAATTGTTCTACCTTTTGTGTATATCTTTGTCATGAAATTTGTTTTCTTCTGTGTAGCTTTCAATTTATAGCAATTTGGATCAGTATTTTCAAGTCTGGATTTGTGTATTTTCCCAAAAAGAGAGGTTATTCCTACATTTGTGTCTATTTTAATATCTTACCATCAACCCAGTAGAGAAAACACAAACATTTGTCAGTTGAGAGACTGTAGCTGAGGTTCCCACTTTGTGGATTAAAGGAAAAAAAACTGAGTTAAAAATGTTTTAGAAATTCATTCAATCCACACGCTCACGAGAAAATATGTGTGGTAGCTTTGGCTGGGGTAGAGTTAATTGTGTTCACAGTGGCTTGTACAGGGCTGTGTTTTGGATTTGTGCTGATCGCAGGGTTGATAGTGGAAGTTTTTGTTATTTGAGTAGGGCTTACACAGAGTCAAGGCCTTTTTTCCATGCTGCCACACTGCCCAGGAGATTGGAGATGCCTGGGAGATTGGGAGGAGACACAGCCAGGAGAGCTGACCCCAGCTGACCAAAGGGGTATTGCCATGTAGGGAAAGGTATTCTGAGACCCAAAAAGCAGTGAGTAAATATGACAGTGATTTGTCTCACCCTAATTTATTTTTTTAGTTGAAAAATAATGGTTTACTACAAGATAGGTTATGGTTTTTTAATTTTCTTTTTTTGCTCTTGCTCTCTTCCTTTTTTCTCTTTTTCTTCTTTCTCTGATAGAATGAAGTATGAGGATTTGAGCTGCCAATGGCAGATGGAAAGTACACTATCTGCAGTTGCTAACATGTCACTTGTATCTAAAAGTCAAATGCTGCCATAAAGCTAGAAATAATTCTCATATTAAGTGCTTTAAAAAATTAATGTAATACATTGTATGTGTTCAGTCAGTGCTCAACACAAATCAGTTACCATTACTTAGATTGCTTTAAGAAGACTCAAGTGTTGAAGCATATTGGAGAATGATAATGCTAGATTATGGAAAAAATTCTATCATTCAATTGTTGATATTCAATTTATTTTATTGTCCAGTTAAGTTAGATCAAATACAATATAGAATAAATAAATACACTTCTTTTTAAAATAGAATCTTAAATTACATACTTAAGAATGAATTTTTTCATTTGTTCTCAGTTTTAAGGACCACTTGTAGGTTTGTTTATAAAAGTATCCACCAGAATAGTCAGGCTGCTACTGTTAAGTTCTTGTTTCCCCTAGAGTTCCATGTGTTAATTGAGTGTTTATATTAAACAGTCTTCAGGCTGATATATTTCGTGCTTCTTACCTATACCAGTTTTGGGTTGCTCACTGGTGACAGGACTGCTGTATTTCAGTTGAAATTTTCCGGGGAGGAATGGAGAAAGCTGCCCTCCACAGATGGCCATCTCATTGACAGGAAATTCATCTGGCATGTAGGATTTGCTGTGCACATATCAACTCTGCTTTCGGTGTGCACACAGTATATCTGATCTGGCCAAGACTCATCAGATTTATGGCAGGAAGCTTTGCAGCTGATCTGCACAGATAATGAGCATTTGAAGCTTCTGGAAATTTTGCAACATGTTTACATACATGGCCCAAAATCAGCTTTCTCAGCATTCCTGAATGTTGGCAACATGGCATCCAAGTCTGCATCCATGCTACTGCATATTAAACAGTTATGTGAAAACATTTGGTCAGACAATGTTCTTGGATACAAAAAGTCCTCTAACACCAAATATTTAATAAACCTACTTTTTAATAAATTAAAGCCAACCTTATTTTTTATAAATGTAATTCCCTTTGCTTTGGTGTCCCTTTTCAGTTTGCATCTTATTTCCTGATGATAATTAAAAGTCCCCCAGGATTCTGCACTTAGAATCAAGGAACATGTATCTGCTGGAGGCAATGCCTCCTCATCATATAAAGCTGTAATATGTTATATTTTGTACTCCACTGTAATCATTATTGTGATATTTTGTAATCTCAGAGAAATATGTTAAAATATTTGCTTGTCAATACAGCACATACGTTTAATTCTTCAAAGATGATGCAGTTAAAGTGCTTTTTTTAACGCTTTTTGATTTCTCAAAATGGTCCATTCTGTAGAAATTTTAAACAGCATGAATTCATTATGTGTCAACGTTTTTACTCATATTCATGATTTTTTTTCTCTTATTTAATTTTGGTGGGGTTTAATATTTTGTTCCTAACAGATAATATAAATAAAGCTGTTATCTTCAGTGGAAAATAGTGTTTCAGTTTAATGAAAAAGACAGGGTTCCTTTTAAAGGAACCTGGTATGTATTTAAATACATTTAGTGGTTGGTAAACCAACAGATATTTAAACATCAATGTATTTGGGATACATTTTTTGCAAGTGTTGTATAGGTGTCAATATGTTGAATTGCACTGCAGGTCTGAAAACACAGAACTAGTTAATGTGCACTGTGATCAAGATTAAAAGAAAGGGATATAATTTACACACCCGTATCTTCACATACTTACCTGCAAGCACTGGTCTGATTTTCAGGCAATATCTTAAGATAATCACTTTTTATTTTAAAATGGCATATTGTTGTGCAGGTGGTAGTGATTACTGTTGTCAACATTATTTTAAAACTAATCTTATATATATGTGTATCATTTTGTGGTAATTTCAGTTGCTGAACATTCAAGTGTATGAGCTGTTGCTTCTCGATCCGTACAGTACTCTGCTCCAAAGGCAGTGGAGGTGTTCTGATAAATTGCCTTTGCACTAAGAGCAATAAATCATGCCAAAACTTATAAATGTTTTGTATTTAACAAATACTTTCTTTGGGAGTGCAGAAAGGGTACAAAATGCAGTTGCAACTTACACAGGAACACCACCACTTCTGCATCATACTTTTATTGGAGCAAGTTATCCAATTTTCAGCTTCAGCTGGGGCAGGGCAGCTCTTCCAGCCCATGTCCTCACTTCCTGCATCTGTTCAGAAGAAGCACACCTAGGAATGGGCTGCACCTTCAATCAGTGGGGCTTAAGCACATTCTTGATATTAATCATATAAAGAGAAACAAAAAGGAAAATTAAAAAGCTGCCTACCATTGCTCCTCTGACCTCTTACCTTGTTCGTTTGGGGTTTTTTCCCTTAAGTTGCAACCTAAGTCTTATTAATTTCTAAATCTCTGACAGAGTATTTTTTTTATACAAGAAGAGCCAGAAGAGAACCTGGGGAACTATAGGTCTCACAGTTTTACCTCAATGCCAGGGTAGGTGATGGAGCAGATCATCCTGGCTGCCATCACACATCAGGTGCAGGACAACCAGCAGATACGGCCCAGTCAGCACGGGAGTATGAGAAGCAGGTGCTGCTTGACCAATCTAATCTCACTCTGTGCTAAAGTGATGGGATTAGTGAATAAGGGAAGAAGTGTGGATGTTAACTACCTCAACTTTAGTAAAGCCTTCAAAAGCAAAGCCTTTGACACTCTTTCAGGAGAGACCTTATCCCTCTCTAAGACTGCCTGAAAGGAGGTGTAGCCAGATGGGGGTCAGCCTCTTCTCCCAGGTAACAAGTGACAGGACAAGAGGAAATTGTGTCTCAAGTTGCACCACTTAAGGTTTAGACTAGATATTAAGAAAAATTACTACACCAGAAGAAATTTTTCACAAAAGTTTGAAATTCCAAGCTAATTCTGAATATTTTTCATACTTTCAGAATTCACAACTGAAGAAAGCCTAAGGATTTTGATTAGAAGATGGTCCTACATTTAATACTCTGTATACAAGGCAAATGAGTATTGTTTGCCAAATTCCTTGATTCTGAAAGGTGCAGGTATTCTACAAAATAATATATAGGAATATTGTTTGCCAAATTCCTTAATTCTAAAAGGTGCAGGTATTCTACAAAAGTAATATATAGTCATAACTTTGGCACTAAGACAATATTTAAATATTTTTAGCTTTCTGAAGATTATTGGGTTGTATTGTAAACTCTTTTAAAATAAGTAATTACCTTCCTTGGGTTTAGATTCACAAACCAAAAATATTGCTATGGTGAAGTTTGGATATTTACTATTTAAGCAAAAGCTTGTAACTGAAAACCAAAAAAAAGGGAAAACAGATCAGAAGCAAGCTTAACCTGAAACTGTAATATGTTGGAAAGACTCTTTCCATTTCCCTAGAATGTCACTTGGCAAATGTGAAATGAAGCTCAGACCTTTAGCAGCTGTAAAAAATCCAAAACATTATGAAACAAAAAAACAACACCCCCCTCCTCCAAAAAGCAGGAATAGCTAGAAGCATCCGTGTCAATTTGTATTAGGTATCTCTCAAAGCTGTGCAGTCTTCCAGAAAATTATGAACTTCATACAGAAATGATTCTTTGACCTGTGGCATAAGAAATGTAAGAACAGAAGATTAGTGTATGACTTCTTTGCAGTTTAAATGATTATCTAATATGTTTGGGCTATTCCTACCCCACCAAAATCTAATTTGTACTGAAGACTGCAGATTTTCTCTTCTCATAACAGTTGCAGATTAATTACAGGCTGAAAAGCTTTTCATTATCCTTTAATTTCATTGTCTTTTAGTTTCAGTTCTGTGGTAGTATTAATAAATTGTAAACAGACCTTTGCAGAGAGTAGCAGAGCTATTATATAGGAAAGAGGTTTATTCTGGAGTGATTTGGGTATTAGAAGTAAAGAAGATGTCATCATTAAAGTGGTGGGGAATCAGAAAAGTCTATTTTTTATATCTCAGTCTGGAATGGAGGATCTTTTACTTTTTCCTGGCTTGGCATAAAGGCATTTCCCTAAACTGTGTTTTCTAAATGTGCACTTCCTTCTAAGTTTGTATTTTTTAAATGTATATTTTTTAATGTGACAAACCACAATTTAGTTGAAGGTCTGACAGAAAAGAAATGAATGGAAAGAAAAGACAGTTGGAGAAATGGTAACAACCATGTCTTTCTTAATGTAGACAATATTCA
Source organism: Tychaedon coryphoeus (assembly GCA_013398595.1). Taxonomy (NCBI): domain Eukaryota; kingdom Metazoa; phylum Chordata; class Aves; order Passeriformes; family Muscicapidae; genus Tychaedon; species Tychaedon coryphoeus. Next base: position 661,957 of record WBND01000224.1, on the reverse strand, counting down.
GTATATATGAACCATTATTTTTCAAAACCAGTGCGTATATCTGAAATACCTTATGTAATTTAACAGAGAGGTTAATGTCTACAGAACTCATTTTGTTATAAGCTCTTTAGGATATATATCCAGCATAGTTCTTCCAGTTTAAGGCAGGGGTGGCATTGCAAGTCAATAAATAATCTCAATTGGAAAGAAAAAAAGGTAGGAAATACTTTTTCTTAGTTTAAGCATGGAAAAGAAGTACAACAAAATAAAGGGTCATTTATAATCACAAGCCAGTGTTGTAAACTGTTTTGAATTTATTTAAAAAATTAAAAATAATTTCAGATTTTTAGATTAAAAAGCCCCCACTCTGGAATTTAAGTTTTTGCTTGGTGCCCACTGGATTTCGATGCTTCCCAATTACCATTTCTATAGCAATGGCAAACATATTAATGAAACAATATTTAAACATTTTTAAAGATCTCACATTTGTGGTTATCTAGCTGCAGAAGGTAATATCAAATACCTGTCTACCTTTCAGCTGAGCAACTCTACAGAAAAGACAGAATTCACCCCACCAATGCTTCTGCTGGTACTGTGTGTGTGCATGCACCTTTTAAGGTCTCTTTTTGTTCTTGTTTGAGAAAAGCCCGCTGGGTGGAGGCATGGAGCTAAATTTCATCAGGAGACAGCAATTTGTAGCTTAATAAATATATAAAACAAAGGGACATTAAGAAAAAACTAAGTAGCCCTGTTCAATGAAATTTTTAAGGCCTGATAGCTATTTGAAGTTGTGCACATCTTCCTTAAAACCTCCTGATTATAATTTAGAATATGTCTTCATTAGAAAATCAATGGAAAACTTTTTTTAATTGCTCAGATGTATCTCTTAATTTTATGCTGTTCTCTTAAAATTTTGGTCATATCCTGCCAGTTACACCAACAATATTGTAACAGTTGCACATGTATTTATCTTTCCTTGACTATTTAGAAGGAAGTCTTGCAGTATAGAATCTGCTTCAGTAATTTTTGACTCTTCTGAGACCTAATTGCCAGTAAATCAACATTTTTCTCTAAATTGAGGCATGAAAGCTGAGCAAGGCTAACTGTTCTGCGAGCCAGTGTGCATTGCATAACACCTTGTTTTCTACTACATTATACTCTTACCCAATGCTAAATAAGACTCTTGGCCACAATCCCTCATTTCTCACTTGCTTCCCCGGTAATAGTATCAGTAAACAATCCTCCTTGCAACAGAAACTTGCCACAATTCCACAGCTTCCCTGGGCTCGGCTTTCTCTTGCAGGTGCTGACAGCTGTGGCTGAGCATTGTGGTGGCCCCAGTGCCACAGGCAGCTCAAACACTTTTAGCCATGTGAGCCCCTGCTTCAGGGGGCCAACCCAAAAAGCCACAGGGGATGTGCCTGCATCCTCCTGCAGTGATTCTGCTGAAGGAGCTGCTTCAGCAGGGTCACTTACCTTGCAGATGGAGCTGGGAGTCAAGGGCCAAAAGCAGATTATTGACATCTACTACATATGTACATAGGGATTGTTAATGGAGCACTGTGAGGTGCTGGAATTTGATATTCTCCACCTAATCTGCTTTTCCAGGCCTTGGACACAGTTTCAGCTCAGGACATCTATCTGTCAGCTGTAATGGTGGTGACATCTGCCATTGACTGTTCTGTTGATGTCTCTCAAATCAACTTTGTATAAAGTTTTTTTTTTTTTTTCTGTAGAACTGTGTGGGAAGAAAAACAAAGTGAAATGAGACCTAGTTAGAGTTTTGACAAATATCCACATAGTCAGTTCTAGTTAGTGGAGGCACAAATACCACAAGGTCAAGCTTTTTAATTTTGTCTATAGATGCCTATTCTCTGCTCCTTGTTCCTGGGAAATGCTTATAGAGAGTCTCTAGAGGAATTGCAATTACTAAGTGGAGTCTTGGCAAATATTGACCCATCTGTGAGACAAGTCAGTGCCCCAAGGTCAACCCATGTGACTGCTGTGCTGCTGCAATGCTGTTATACTCCCTTTTGGTCTGGTTCACTTGGGCACCTTCAGCCAGGCATAAGGACAACCTGAAGTCAGGAGAGATCACCTTTAAAGTGAAAAAGCAAAAATTTATTATTTAACATAAAAGAGATAGCTAGGGATGGGCTTTTAGTCTAAACAACAGTGTGTCCACCACCTCTGGTGTGAAAAACCTTGGCAGACAGTCTGGAATCAGTCAGAAGTAGGAAGGGTTGGACACCACCACATATCCTCACTGCTTCAGTGTGCTGTCTTGCCACCAGGAGCAGCAACACTGACAGCACTGCCAGTTCGACCCAAAGCTTCACAACTTGTTCCAAACTAAACAGACCATCCAAGTTAAGCTCCCTGCTGTTTTCCCATCAGGCCTTTTCATATTTTCATGCTGGTATTTTCTCTTTTGTATTTTTGAGCAACAACTGATGCTGTATCAATAATACTATCCCTACATGTTTCTTTCAACGAAAATAACTTCTGTTTCTTCTATCATTTTACAGCACTTCACAGCACTTCTCACAGCACTTCAATGGGCAGTCTGAGCCCAGGTTACTCTACTGTGTCACACTAGACCCGAGTCTTGGATGAACAGTCCATTGGGGAGAGTGGGGCAGCCTTCAGGTGGGGTTACAGAAGGAAGGTTTCAGCCTATGCACCGACCCAAGGATAGGTGGGCAGGAGTTCCTTCCCCCGAAGAACTGAGTTCCAGTATTACTGGCTCTGTTGCTCTTTGTTGCACAGTGTAAATTACAAAAAAACCCTTGATCGTGGAAGTGTTTTCCTCCAGGTTGATATGCCCCCAAGTTCAGGAGTAGATCATATGACGTGGTGCCAGGTTCTTCTAACCCAGGTCCAGGACTCCCACTTGTCCTTGCCCCATTTGCCTGTTCCTCTGGCCTGCCTAGGTCTGAATCTAACTCCTGCCCCTGGGCACAGCAGTTGGTATCCCCAGTTTTGTGTCCAGGTCGCTAATAAATATGTCAGACAAGACAGGACAGACCCTCGTGTTATTCCACTTGTCATTAGCTCCAAGTAGCAACCCATGACACTCTGGGTGCAGTCATCCAGGAAGTTCTTACCCATCTTGTAACCTCTTAAATAGCATTTTTTTTAAAATGCTAAATACTCAATGTGTATCCCATTTTCCTTTTTCCCCAAGTAGCAATATTTATTGAAAATTTAGGCCATTTATGATTTTTTAAATCAGTTTTTTACCAAAATAGAATTTATAGGATTCCTTCTGTCCTAAACTGAGCTTAAATTAGTTTTATTTTCCTTACTGTCAGCTATAGAGTTCCCTTGTTATTCTTTAATTTCCTCTATTGATTTTCTACAATTTCTTATTGATATTCATTTCTCTATCCTTAGTTTCTGCTCTCTTGAACATAAAAAGGATTTTTTTATTAATCTGTACAACTCTGTGATGCATATATGTAATAAAAATGAAAATATAGAAGTATTAATTTATGTACATAAATTAAACTCATTTAGTATTATTCAAAAAATTAGCACCATGAAAGAGGCAGTGGTACTCCACATAAAAATAGCAATAGCTGTTATATTTGTAGTGCCTAACAATCCTGAAGTACCAGAATATTTTCACAAGTATTTTATCCTATTTTCTAAAATAATCTATATCATCTTGTATATATAGCTTCCAAGGGGAAAGAAAGAAGCCTTTTCACTGAAAATTTTAAACCCAATGTTATCAGCTGTACCAAGATTATTCAAAAAGTCTTATGTAATTATTTTGAAAATAACTTCATTCAGCTCAGTAATATTTGGTCTTATCCTTCACCCTATGATAACACATCATTGAGTTATCTCACAGAATTATAAACTTTGTAGCTGAGTTCCAGTGACCATGTCTTGATTATATTTCATTTATACTTGTTATGTGCAAATTATGTACTGGGGAATAATACTTGAAAAAACTACTGACCCTGACATACACTTCAATGCTGGCATCTCTTCATTCTAGCAAATAATACAATGTTATTACAATATAAGGTTGTAAAATAGCTAGGCAGCTTCTTCATGAATTTGGATACTTTCATCTTGTAGATTTATGATGAACTAAGCCAACCCAAAAATTTACAAGAGAAAGTCCCCTTGTGCATTTATGCAGATTTTATCCTGACTGTTACTCTCCTGAGACTAAATGTGTAGCATATATAAGTTGTGGTAACTTAAAATTTTATTTTTCTTACGAGTTTTATGGGCAAATGGATGTTTTCCAAGTGAAATAATCACGAGAACTTGTTTACATAATATGATTGACAAACACCTCAGTACAATTATTCACATACTGTGAAAAAGATCCTGGGGAAAAGCATAACTGAAGGGATTACTTTGTTTGCTGGAGCTCTAGCAGTATTCTAACAACTGTGAAAGTACAACAGAGAATGTTTTGTGTAACAATAAGTGTTTGTTAAATGTTAGGTTTTGTTCCATATGGCTTTTGGAAACACAGGCCTGATAGATCCTTGAATTTGAATTCTACAGATTGAGATTTCTTTGATACCCACTCAGGATAACTGTGCTCGGTAATAATTGTGGTTGGAATCTGTTGGCTAGAGCCATACCTGAGTAAGCAAAGCAGCAATTCATGCAGATCTGGAGTGAAGCAGGGTGAGAAGGACTCACCCAGCCAGTCAGTGTAGTGTCTGCCATATGAAGCTTTAAGGGTCCTGTCAATTGGAACAGGGGACAGGTAGTTGACATCTCAGCTCCTTTTTGTAAATCGCTCCCTGCTAAACATCTGCTAGTGTTAAGGTGTGAATATAACAGGAATGATGCTGGCTTGGCACTGCTGTCCTCTGTGTGGTGCAGAGAATCCTTTTCTCTCTGAACAGTATCCAGCAGAGCCAGTGCACTAGTGGGCATCAGGAGTGAGTGGGGCAGATAAGTGACTCTGCTGTTTGATATAATTTATTCATCACTGTTTACTTGCTGCTTTATGGAAACACAATTCAGCCTGCACATTATGCACATCTTCTTCTACTTACGGTGCAATAGGATCTGATATGATATATTTATGTTCTGATTGTTCTATCAAAACATTTTAAATAGTAGAATGATTGGTAAGTAGTAGGTAGTAATTATTTTTTTAATTCTTCCTTCTGCACCTTTATAAAAAGAATATTAATATTTTGGAATTGTCCGTAACGTTATCTGTAGCATCCCACAGTCTTCAAGACTTCTGCAGTTTTGACCTGAGACCCATAAAAACACTGGTTTTGTGTGTCCATGCCCACACTCCTATATATGTATGTACATACATGTGTGTATACCCTTAAAATGTCAAGATTTTACATACTCAGTGTTGCTGCATACTTTCCATTGTGTGGTTTTCACCCTGGATCTGTAAAATGGTTTGTTTTAAGAGTGATCACTTCCAGGGAAGGAATTGCATTTTTTTTATTCAAAGGCATAAAATACAGTTTTAAAACAGAAACCATGGTACAGTTAGATCATACCTCTGGAGTACATGATATCCTTCTCTGCCCATATATTTTGAAGGCTGTTATCTTTCTTGCAATACTTGATGCTAGAAATACCTAGATACTTTTCCTCTACACTGGTTATATTATTTCAGTACCTGAAAACTGGAGTAAGGTTTCTTCATTTAGATTTGTCAGAGCCTGCAAACATTCTGCTGGAAGCCAGGAAAATTGATGTTCAAGTCTGAAGGATGCTACTTTTTTACATCATGATCATATGAGGAACTTTTCTTAGCCTGTCTCAGAGCAAAAGTATGTCAAATGAAGTCTAGCCCCAGGGGAACAGAAAATGTATAATCTTATGGATGTCTCTGGTAGCTCTCTGGAGTGAATAGAATAGACATTCTAAGTCAATACCTTGATTATGCTTCTTGTTTTGAGTTTTATTGTCTTCCAAGGTAAAAAAGAATGAACATGGACATTTTCCCATCACTTTTCTTGTTAATAGCCCTTAGTCACAGAGCTTCACAACAGTATTTTCTCCAGAGAGCCTTAAAACAAAGCATTTCTTTCAGATTGAACAGCTCTCTGTTTGGTTCCTCTTCAAGTCAGCAGAGCTTGCTTTCTTGGCCTCTGTCTTTTTTCTATATGGAAAAGCATACACATTTGAAGCAGACACATTTGAAGCTGATCTCTATTACAACCTTAGCTTTGCGATTTACTGGTGTAAAGCCTGTGCCCTAAAAAAGCCCAAAACCAACCAACCAACCAACCAACCAACAACAAATCAAAAAACAAAACACAGGAAACCCAAGCTCCCTGGATCCAATCTCCACAGCTGGATCATCTGCCAGAGTTGAGGATGAGGTCATTACTCATAATGGGTAAATCAAACTAAGTAAATGTCATACTGGGTTGCAGTGCCTTGTGGAGTTAGCATCTTGTTTATCACATTGTGTGTTAACATACCACAGCAACTCTATCTCCTAGAAAATGAAGTAACAACAAATAACTCCATTGTTTTTAAACTCACTAGTGCTATTCTAATGAGAAAACATCAGATATTTTAAAAGTTTGTTTCACTGAAAGGAAATTAAATTTCTGTCATAAAACCATAGTAATAGTAGCAGTAACAGTACTAGTAAAGTTATCCTGATACTTTAATATTTAAAAAGGAAGCATGTGTTTAATATGATGATTTGTCGTAAATGAAACAGCTCGTATTAACTTAATTTTAATTTTAATTTTTTAATTAATTAACTTTAATTTTAATTTTAATTTTAATTTAAATGATCCTTGAAGTACAGTTTTGAAGGCAATCAGATTTTCACCTTGTGTTTTCAACCTCTGTTTCTTTTGTTAACCTTTTTTGCTCCCATTCTGGTCTTTCATTTCTTGAAATGATGGAGTTCAAAGATCTGATTGCAACACTTGATAAATCCTGTGGACCATAGCCCTTTATTTGATGTGTCAGTAATTTTTAAGCTGTAAAAGCAAGCTCCCTAGACCTCCAGATGGACACAAACACAGTGCCACAAGATCTGGCTGTCTCTGCAATAGGGAACACACAGGTTTTTATGAACTCAAAGAAAAATGCAGTTAATTCATGTTGAACTGCTGATTTCTTATTACACCCCTGCTTTTAAAATAGCTACAGCTAGAGGCTTCTTCTGCCTGAAAATACCAGTAATGATGCACAGCAAGTATTTCATCCTGCAGCAAGCATAAGTCACCTTTCCTCTGGTGTGGAGAAACAAATGCATCACCTCAGATGTGCATCCTGGGTCAGGTCTTTGAAAGGAAAACATTCTGTAGAATCTACAGCTTTCATGAAGCACAGAGAGGGCATTTCAGAAAGGATGTATATTCCAATAATTCCTAGTTTTTATGCCCTCAGTTCACTTTAAAGGCAGATGAATGAAACTTTCTTGTATCCTTTACAAAAGAAAATGAACAATCTTAACAGAAATCATGTCAGTCCAGATTTCCTTTGTGTATCCCAAACAACATTTTCTTAAGAGAAAGCCAAACTGTCATTTCAAAGCACTGTTAACAGATGTGTAGTCTGAATAAACACGTGTTTCTCCATTCAACCACTAGGTCAATAAAACATTTACAAAACTCAGTTCTAAAACTGAACTGCAAGCTTCTACAAAGGAAGCTCAGTCCTTATATAGTTAATAATTTTACTACTTCATGGATTAAAATTCACCAGTGGATTTCATGCTAGTGTAAAAGGAAGTGTTAGTTCAGCCAAAATTAATAAAATCTCTAGGTTATTTATGTAATGTAATCAGTTTTTACTGCCCACAATCCTGCTACAGCATAGAGTTGCATTATGCTGGAGTGTGAGGTGTGTGTCACTGTGTCCTGTTGTGGACCACAAGAAATTTTCCAGTGATGGCATTGAACACTTTAGGGAAAAAAACCCCAAAACAGGAAACAGATTGCTGCCTGACAATATATGGCCTTTGGGTTTCTTGAGAAATATTTTGTTAGCTTGCTACCTGTAGTTCATGGAACCTTATGAGTGTGTGGATCACAAGCTATAAAGTCTTCTTAACTGTTGGAAAATCCTATTTATGACTGGGGTCTGGATGCTGAAGTCAAGCCAGAAACAGTTGAGCTCTAAACAACAGCACCTACAAATCACAATCAGAAACAAGGGAAAATAAAGTTAGAGACGTATATCAGATCTTTAGTTACATCTTTTGAACAAAATATTTCTTCCAGATGGATCCCTTTTAAATCAGCCTTTTCTTAATGTAGTGATTCCGTAAAAGCAGAACTAGAGTCCTTTACCACATCAGAAAATAAGATGGGAAGTTGGGGGTTGCTTGCAAATAACATTATAGTTTGGGGATTTTTTTTTTTGGTGAAGGGTAGGAGTCAGTTCCCTCATGCATTCATTTGCCGCTGCTTTACTTCTGACCCTTCTGCATCTGCATGCACCATTTCTCTTTACTAAATTTTTGGGGGTTTTTTGTTTTGATGGTTTCGTTTGATTTGGTTCTGGTGGTTTGGTTGTTGTTGAAAGACTTTGCTGTCCCGCTATATGACACTTGAGATACTTTCTCTGTGGTGAATCTTTTGATTTCTTTTTTTTCTCTTGTCTGGTTAAAACTTCTGGATTCCAAGAACATGGTATAGCATCAGGAAACACAAGCTGTGGATGAATACAGATTTAACAGACTGGAACTTGTATGCAGTTGATCTGGTTTTATGCTAAACTAGAAAATGCAGGCAACATTGCAAGAAACACATTTACTGCTTAACAGCAGTGACTGGCTTTCAGCATTTCTAAACTTGTCATAATAAACCTAACTTCATGCCATAAAAGACTGCTCAGTAATGATATGCTAAGACTGTGAGGAGAATAATAGTTTCCTACAAGATCTGATTCCGTCAGGACCACTGCTAGTGTGACCTTTTAAAACCCATGGAAGAATTTGGAACCAAGCCCTGAAACTGTATATCCATATATTATGGCACTCTATTTTAAATGGGGATAATAGCAAGAAATGCTTCTTCTTAAAGGATTTTCTGCTTACATTTCATGATTCAAATGTTCATGTTGGTTTATATTTCCTCTTGCTGCGCCTGCATGTAGAACCTTTAGAGAACTAGTAAAAAATATGCATACTGCATTCTTCCCTACACCAGTACCCTTTCTAAAAGGATATTTTTCTAGTGATAGAGCCAGGTCATACTGTCTGTACATTTATAAGAAGCCTGATTTGTGCCTTCTTTAGCAAAATGTTTTTCTATATGTGGATTTCTCAGATGTAATATATAAAAATCAACAAGTCTTAAAAAAATATTATCGGAACATGGGATCTTGCTTAGTTGCATTTTCAAAGGTATTTCCTAACATAATGAGAGTTTGTACATGGCTGAGATCAACAGCACTTTCATTCACTTACTGGGGAACTGCAGAGTTCTGGATGCTGTGTTTTAGAGTGAAACAAAAAGGAAAACAATCTCTTTCCCTCACCTTAAAGGTGGTTTGTGTTTTTTTTAGTGAGAGTTCAAATTATGTCAGATTTTGTTGCAGAAAACCAAGAGAAGGAATATTGGTAACATAAGCCACTGAGTTGGGAGTGGAGGAAGAACCGATATAAGTCTCAGTAAGTGTTCTTCACAAGATAT
>WBND01000224.1:617665-637324 GCA_013398595.1 Tychaedon coryphoeus | reverse complement strand
CAGTTTAGCCCCTGGAACCAGATTTTGGTAGCTTCTTATCACTAATCCACCTGGGATTAGATCATTCATTCTAGCCAGTCTCGCCTCTGAAGAGAGGTCATATTGCTCTCTTTCTCCTAATGCAGCATGCTGAGTAAGTCACTAAGACCATTATATTGGAACACAGCCCTACAAATTTATAGAAATATATAAAAAAATAAATTTTAGCTCATGAACAACAGCTTCAATGTGTTATTCTCATTCTGCTTGGATGTGCTCAATTCCCTGATTTAGTGTTGTTAGAGTTCTGTTTACTTTGCACTCTCTACTGCTCAGACACTTAATGCTATTAATAAACAACAATGCATATAACCATGCATGTTAAAGCCAGATAAATGCCTTCTTCTGTTTTAATGAGACACAAAGGAAAGACAGACCTAATTATTTAATAGTTGAAAGAGAAAACATTTGTCTGATGGCCACATATAACTTTTGTATCTGTTAATGATAACAAATTACATAGTTAAAATAGGCTGTCAAAACTAAATGCTTATAGTGAGTTTTTCTGCGCTAAAAATTCAATGAAATATTTTTATTTATTTTGGTTTAGTTAATTAGCCACAAAGATTTTTCTCTTAATTTGCAGCAAGTTTGATTTTTCTTAAGTAGTTTGCTTTGCAGTGCTCCAATCAGAATAAAAGGAGGAACATTTAGATAACTTTTTCTTTTTGTCAAATCTTTCATAGCTAGACAGAATGTAGCCTATTTATCTCATCATTAAATCCCAGTTGCCCAGGCTTAAACAAAACATTCACTATGGGTTTGTTAAATTACATAATGTAATACCTGTCATAACAAAGCTCAATACTAATTTAACTAAGGGTTTTGTTCAAAACAACCCTTTGCTTCTGGATGATACATGAGCTGTATTTATTATAGGTGTTATTTTAAATATTGCTTGTAAACATTAACAATTCCTCAACCTTCTTTTGTATTTTTTCTGTCTAAATTTGTGCTGTTACTTGGCTTGAATTCTGCTGATTAAGGACATGCTCAGGGGAAGAAGACTGAAAGGTGGAGAAGATATGGGACTCATAGAGTCCTAAACACATACTTACCCATATCTGAGCAGAGCAAGTGGAGCTGTGAATGAGCTGATTGCTGCCTGCCTTTGAGGCACTGTCACATTATTGCTGTTGGAGACACAGGAAAGCATCAGCACCACGTCTTGAGAAGAGAATGGTTTGTCGGGAGGCAGAACTTAACACAGCTCTTGTACATTGTAGAGACACCACTCAACATGCCCTGCTTCTGGGAACTGAGTAAATTTAGGTCATGCTCAGTAAGAGTTTGACTCTAACACAAACCTGATGGTGGCCATGCTTGTACCACCAAGGCATGGCATCACATATACGAGATGAAAACTTAGCAAAGAATGAGCACACTTCTCAGCCCAAAGGCAGTAGTGTAGTTGTACTGCTTACTGCTCAACAACTAAGCTGCTTAACCAACAGAAAATTAATGAAAGTCAAGCAGAAGCTATTGCTCTGTCTGGGCTACATTCTCTGGTAATGAACTTGCACAGAAAAAAAAATAAGGTTAAAACCCAGCACACTCATGATTACTTGACTGCTTTTGCTGGGGCAAGTTGCATTTATTAAGGCTGTTTTTCAAGCCAGGATGCTTCTCAAAGGTTACAAACACTTTTCCCACTTCCTCTGAAACAGAAAAATAATTTCTGTTTCAGCAAGCAGTGAGCAGGGAGGGGAGGGAGGAATGGTTGGCTGGACAAGGGAGGGTATAATGCATAGCTAGAAAAGCGCAAGCATACCAGCAATCTTGAGATACCCAGCAAGATCATACAACAGAGACAAGCAGAGCTTGTGCTAGCAGGCAGTGGAGCAGGTACCCACATCTCTGGAACAACTCGTGGAGCTCAGAATGGCCAGAGAGCCTAGCCCTACCAGTGGCTGAAAAGGAGAGTGAGAGAAGCAAGCCAAAAGGAGCCAAGAAGGGTGGTTAGGCACCACAGCAAGAGTATCAGAGAGAGCACAAGAAGGCATGAAGCCCAATGCTGGAAAAGATAGTTCCTTGCTTGGCTGGCTGCCCTTTGCACAGCTATGTAGAACCAGTCCCTGCACCTTATTCCTCCTCCCCTTATCCCTTCGATTCCAACCAGGCCATGCTTCCCTGCAATACTTAATCATTACTTAACTGCAGAAACCAGCAGCTGTAGTAGTTGCTTTCCCAGAGGAATAGAATAATTTTTACATAGTTGTCTTTCAGGAATCATAACTCTTCTTATCTACATTTAGGACTGCTATCCCTGCAATAAAAAAGATGAACATAGGTTATTCTATGTAGTACAATCATAGAGGCATAGAATACACTGAGTTAGAAGAGACCCATCCTGGCCCTGCACAGGACACACCAAGAGTCACTCCATGTACCTGAGAGAATTGTCCAAATGCTTCTTGAACTCTGTCAGGCTTGATGCTGTGACACTTCCTTGGGTAGCCTGTTCCAGTGATCCCTGGATTTCTACCCTTTGGGTGAAAAACCTCTTTCTGATATCTAATCTAAACCTCCCCTGGCTCAGCTTCATGCCATTTCCTCAAGCCTTGTCACTGGTCACCACAGAGCAGAGATCAGTGTCTGCCCCTCTGGTTCCCCTCACAAGGAAGCTGCAGATGCAGTGAGGTCTCCCCTCAGTCTCCTCCAGGCTGAACAGACCAAGTGACCTCAGCCACTCCTCACACATCTTCCACTCCAGAGCTCCCACTGTCCTTGTGGTGCTTTAGGTTCTTTCTAAGGGCTTAATGTATTTCACATATTGTGGCACCCCAAACTGCCCCCAGCACTGGAGATGTGGCTGCCCCAGCTCATAGCAGAGGGGACAATCCCCTCCCGTGCCCAGCTGTGATGCTGTGCCTGATGCACCCCAGGACACATTTGACCCTCCTGGCTGCCTCTTGTTCAACTTCCCGTCAATCAGAACCTCAGTAGAGATCTTCCTGGGTGGTAGGCAGTGACAAAAAATAACCATGTTTTTAAATAAGATTTCACTGTGATCACTGTGATTTCACACTGAAGCTCTGCCTGCAAACTACAGTTTAGGTTTTATACCCTGGTACATCAGATATATGCTAAAAGTTCTTCATGCTGTTGGCTGTTATTTATGGGACTGTCTAAATATAGACCATGTCTGCATTTAACAAGACCCTGTGGACTCTGTTCTGCCATGGATTTTGCCATCAAGTTGCCTGTAAGCAAAAATGGATCTGGGTAATAGACAAGTGGAGGATAATCAGGAAAATGGTAAGAAGACACCTGCAGTTTCCTTAAGCATTTCTCAGCTGCAGTGTTTTACCTCCTTAATTTGGCTTCTTTGCTACCAAGTGCTTTGGTCCAGGCTATTTAATGAGCTTTTGCAGGGGTTAGACCTCTAACACCTAAGGAAGCCTTTGGGAAGTCGCTGGTACTGTTGGAGGGAGCAAATGCTGGTTGGAAAACAGAGGATTTGTCTACGTCAGAGTTACTCGTTGTTGACTGGTTCACAGACCTGGAAATGTAAAGCAGTAGCATTATGAAAAGTGTTCAGTACTGGTCTACTCAAGAGAGAACACCCATTATTGTCAAGATACTCTTGCAAGAATTGTCAGACTCAGTTGTTCATGAAAATTTATTTTACTGGTGGTAGCTCAGAGAACAATTCTTCTGGTATTTGCAGATACACAGCACAATTTATACAAATAAGTATAGTTCAGATGGATAATAGAAATGGATGAGAACAAGGATTTACAGCCTAAAAAAACTATAGAATTTTCTGTGAAACAAAAAGTCAAAGAATATTAAAACTTCTTACATATACCTCGATTTGTCATTTTGAAATTTAAAAATATGTCAGTTAAATTATTTTAACTTTTGAAAGACAATTTAGAGATAAAATCCCCCAAACTTCAAATACAGAAATGGTTTGTGGTGGATTTATCCTGGCTGGACACCAGGTGCCCACCAAGCTACTCTATCACTTCTCACCTCAACTGGTTAGTGAGAAAAAAACATCAGTAGGGTTGCATGGATCAAGATAAGGACAGGGAGAGAACACTCAGCCACCACCATTATAGGCAAAATAGACTTGACTTGGAGAAATTAGTGTAATTCATGGTAGTGTAATGAATAATTAAAATTTTTAAAAACACCTTTCACCTACTGCTCCCTTTTTCTCAGACTCAACTTCACTCCTGATTTTCCTTACCTTCCCTCTGTCAGCTCACAGGAGGACAGGGAATGGGGACTGTGCTTAGTTCATCCCAGGTTGCCTCTTCCATGCCTTTCTCCTCGGGGGGGAGGACTCCTCACACTGCCCCCTGCTTTAACATGGGGTCTCTGCCAAGGGAGACAGTCCTCCACAACCTTCTCCAAAATGTGTGCTTCCCACAGGCTGCAGTCATTCACAGACTGCTCCAGTGTGGGTCCCTCTCTCAGGGTGCAGTTCCTCAGGAGCACACTGCTCTGCTGTGGGTCCTCCATGGGGTCACCAGCCCTGCCAGCAAACCTGCTCAGTGCGGGCTTTGTTCCCCATGGGGCTACAGGTCCTGCCAGGAGCCTGCTCCAGCACAGGCTTCCTTTGGGGTCACAGCCTCCTTTGAGCCTGACCTGGCGTGCAGTCCCCTACAGCTAAGTAAACCAACCCAACTTCAAGTGTGAATTGACATGTGATGTTTAATATGCTGGGTTACAGAAGACATCAGAATAAGGAATTCATGGACTGATGTTTTCATGACTAATTTTCGTGTTACGTACACCTGCTGTTACCAGTGCAGCTGATCATTGAAAATTGCAACAGTTTAGGAAAAAATCAGGCTGCTAAGTAGGCTAGGCAATAATTCTAGCCACACACCACTGTTAAAAGCTAAGCAGAAAATTCACTCAAAGGTTATTTATGCTCACTTTGAAAATACTTTTTGCACTATTAAAAACAAATGAAAACTATATCTTATAGTTAGTAATTTTGTCTTTACTGTTCATGAATAGATAAAAAGATTATTTCAGTGAGCAGTGTATTCATTTCAGAAGGATAATACAATTATGTAAGCACTGGGGATTTGTGATTCTCTTACAAATCAACAGTATGTTTTGGTATAGAAAAGTTGCTGCTGTCAGCTGCTGAAAATTGCTATAACCCATCAAAGTCAGTGGAAACATGGTCATGTACTACCTGACAGCAGGATCAGACGATTCAGCTTCAGAACAATTTGAAAGAATCAGAACTGCCTGCATGAAATAGCTACCAAAATAGAGCACAATGTAAAAAATACTTTGGCATGAGACGTAACAACATCAGAAAAACAATAAATAAAGATGTGTGGATATAATTAGAACCCTTTGAAAAATATCAAGCAATACAGTGAGAAATACAGTAGTTGAACCAAAATAGAATTTAAAGTCAAAAGCAAATTGTGTGTTAATATTATAGCAATCAAACAGCAAACGTGACAAGCAGCAAATAGGTCTGTACCATGAAGGCTCCAATACTCAGAACAGTGACTAAGACATGGGAGTCTCCTTCCTTTCACACAGTCACCGAATAATTTGCTCTGATACTTGCCTTAATCATTTACATTATTTCTCCTTATATATTGGTTTCCAAGAAAATGAAACTAATAGCTCTTATTTGAAATTTGTATTTGTATTGTATCGTATTATTATTTGTATTTTCTAATACTAATTTCTTAACTTAATCAATATATTACTTCCAATGAATATTTTTATCTATCCTCTTCAGCCCTCATTTCTCTTCCAGGCCTTGCTGGCGCCTGAAAATTAACTCATCCTTTCCACTTTTTCACTACTTGTGCAATTGCACTTTTGTGTGATAGATATTCAATATTAATCTCTTAAAAAAACCCTTCTATTATGCTTGCATAATTTTAGGCTGCAGGAAACATTGTCTTCTGGTTTTTATATGTGACAAATCCAGTTAGTTAAACAAATTTTTTTTTGAGCTAGCAAGAGAAGGCCCAGGTCAAGTAACTGAGAGATTGCATTAATTCCAGCTGAGCTAATGAAGCTGGTGTACACCAGTTATATATGTATACATAGTTATATATACTATATATATATATACTGCTAAATATATATATATGTGTGTGTGTGTGTGTATATATATATATAGTTAGCAGAAAATTGCTAAGTGTCAACCTCCAAAAAGGAAAAGAGGAGATTACCTAAAATGGAAACCGGTTAAATGGTAGGATGATTTCCAATAAACCAGCACTGAAGTCCTAGACAAGCATCCAAACCCTAATTTTCTGGTTTCAGGTATTTTGACAGATCAAAAGTCTGGATGAAGTCCACTGAATTTATAAATATAAAATTTTACTTGATCCAATGCTGTTTAATTCTGAAGTATTGCAGGCTTAAATGACATTGGGTGAAGTAATTCCTGTTTCAACAGATTCTTGAGCCTATGCTGAATCTTATGAAGTGAATTTCTGGGATTTTTTTCTTTCAAATCCCCTGCTGTGTAGGTACTTTTCACCGCTGCAAGTGCATTAGCTTCAGTTCACTTTGGATTTATATCTTTGAACAGAAGGGAAAGAGGACTGCATGTAATTTCAACCATTTAAAAATTAGTGTTTCAGCCCAAGCTGCCTACCTATGTGTTTTCTACTGCAACTAAGACAAAACTGCACCATCACCTGATAGTCATCAGTTAGTTTTAAAGAACACGTCTTAGGATCTGGTGAATCTTAAGAATAAATTTGGATTTTTTGTAGGGGGAGTTTTTTCAAAATGTCATAGATGCACTTGCTTGTAGACATTTTATATACAACCACAGTAAACTCCACCAGTCAAAGAGACATTGCTATGGCTAGACCAGAAAAGGCAGAATTCTCTCTTCTTCAAGAAGGAAAAAAGTATCTGAAATACATTAAATTTTAAGTACAAAAGAGTAAGGCAATATTCAGGGATTGATAACTTAAAATTCAGATCTTCTAGGTAAAAAAGACTGCGTGGGAAAATCCGTCTCTGTGGCGGAAGGTTCTTCACCAAGAGGGTAGCTGAGCACTGGCACAGGCTTCCCAGGAAAGTCGTCACAGCACCAACCTGGCAGAGTTGAAAAAGTGTTTGGACAATGCTGTTGGGTGCATAGTGTGACTCTTGAGGATGTCCTGTGCAGGGCCAGGGGTGGACTCGGTGCTCCTGATGGATCCCTTCCAACTCAGGATCATTCCATTCCATTCCACTCCATTGCATTCCATTCCATTCCTGCATCTACTAGAGATAAAAGCTAAAGAAAAACACCAGGTGACAAACACCCTGAACCAGTTTAGCCCTTTTGGGTGAGCAGATGAGGCTAAACATGCAAATTTTCTTATCCACAAAGAAAAACGGAGAAGAAGGCACCGCAAATAAGAAAGATTTTCAGACTAACCTGTCGGAAATCCTAATAAAACTTATGTGGATATTCAAATTGCTACCCTTACTTATAGTTTTTTCTAATTGTTATTGCTTTTGGTCCTTAGAAGAACTGCAAGGGTACAAATTACACAGCAGATCAAGAAGAGCCTATCAAGTTAAAAGGCTAGTGTTATCAATTATACTGATTGAAAAGAGGAAACAGTGAGAGGAAGTCTACATTGATTGAATACTACAAAGACACTGCAAAGTGCTGGCTCCAGCTAATGGAGTTATTTAGGAAACTTTGGGTTCTACTCCCAAAAGTAGCTTCTCATAATTAATTTATTGTATTGTATTGCTTCTGCAACCCATTAAGCAAGAATATTGTCACATGGAAACTTACAATGTAGTCTCTTAAATGATTCCCGACCACAAAGGAATTTGTTTGAAAATTGTATGAGATAGGAACAAGGATAAATATAGAATAATGTTGTATAGACAATTTTAATACAAAAGTAGAGAGAAAGAAAAATGCCGTTGAAAAGCTTTTCTGTATTTTTGTCCAAAAAAGACATAATAGGTTTTGAGGGCAATCATGGAAATTTTTTTATATCCATACATGACTGTATGTCTTAAACTGGACATGTAAAGGAGTTTGCACATATATTATATGCTGACATATATAACTACTGTATATCAGGTCACATGCTAAACCAAACAGTGAGGCTGGAGGAAAGCACATCTATTCAATGCACAAAGTACATTCAAATATTAAAAACTAATAATTTAAAAATAATATTTTTATTCCATATATTCTATTACATTCTCAGATTCTGGTGAGTCAGAATTTATCTAGCCAGTTGAATCAACCATTTTTCCTTAAATATCTCATAGCCCAGAATTCAAGATTTCAAAACCTGTATCTTGTATCTCACAAAATTTGAAATTAATACATAGATAAGTATGTGGATTAGGAGTTCTGAAAAGGATCCTAGCTCATAAACTTCATCAGTGCAGAAGTCACTTGACTTCTAGAAGATTAGAAAGATAATTTTTAATAGAACCGGATAAAGTATAGCACAAGGTTGACTCTGTTTAGTGCAGCACTATGAACAGAAATAGTTTCCAATATAGTACTAGCAGATACACAATTTGTATTATATGGATGCTGAAGAATTTGATGTAAGTTTTCTTAGAGACAAACTAAGTAGCTCAAAGTTGTCAAATAGAAGGAATTGTTTAACTTCAGGCATTCATTTTTGACATCAGTAATGGATGACCACAAAGAATACATTTCGAGATTAAATATTCTTGTCTAAACATAGGAGCCAGAATAATTTTTCTGACTAACAGTACAGTGCCTTCTCGATGTAGTTCAATTGCTTATGTCAGTCATCTGAGAACATGCTTTATTTCACACAGATTTATATTCCTCCACAGAAGATAGGCAAAATCTTATAGCTGGGACGATGAGAGACTCCTTTCTCTTAATCCTGTGGCATTTTGCAGCTCACTGTGGCCCAAGCAGGCTTGTCTGTCCCATGCCTTCTGGAAGACTGCTGGGATCCCCAGTTCTCCAGGAGCTATGTCTATGCTTGAGGAGCAGACCAGAAGACAGACACTTTACTGGATCCTGTCACAGTGTGCTCTTGAGACTATGGATCATTCCTGTTCCACTCCAGTGCCAGGGCAGGCATCAAACAAGGCTCATGGTGCTGCACCAAAGGCTGAGAGGTGGCAGGGAATCTGGAGACACTTCCTCCTCATCACAGGGATATGAGGATGTTGCGCACATCTGTAATTGAATGACTCTCAGACATGATTTTGGATGAACTACATCCTGTAAAGAAAATTAAAAGAAAAATTTTAGGGTATGTGATGAATCTGGTTTGTCCTTAGTGTACAATGGAAAGGACAGGGGAATATTTTTTTCAGCTACAGCCTGCACAACATTTTTGAAAGCAAGTGTAGCAACACCGTGTTAGATTCCAATCAATCTTACTTCTTTTGATGTGCAAGGAAACTGGTATGTGCTTGGAAATAGGTTGATACTTTATACAGAAATTTGGGATTTTTAGGTGACCTATGCACAAGGTCATTGAGCTAGTTTGTTTTTAAACAGACTTAGTTTAAAACAATGCAGTTGCCAGCTCAGACACTTTAAACAAGTTACACTGCATAATTCTAAGCACATAATTTGCCACCAAGCAGGATAGTCAAAATAACACAACATGAATCTCCTCTAAATCTTTAGATTTAGGTTGCATTGATTTATAAAAACTTATGTTTAGCTGTGAAGAAAGCAAGACTGATTATATTTCCTTGTGTATATTTTTATAGTTAATCCAAGGTTCACTGTGTATATTGTAATACTGAAATACGATGACTAAGCAGCACGGTAAGGATTGGAAGAGATGTAGAATAATATAAACACAATTGCTGGCAAATAGATGATGTTACCGTCTCCTCATTATGGACTTAGTAAGTCTTGGTCTATCTGACTGCATATTTGTAACTGAAACCCCTACATTCTATTTACTTTCCAGCATCAGACATAGTGGTTTTGTCAACAGACTGGAAATACTCATCTTTCATACCCCACCAGAAGCTCACAAAATAAATTTGCAATAAATGTACTGTTTTCTTTATAACTGCACAGCTCAACCAGTATTGTTTCGCTATAAATAAAATTCATATGCAATTGCACTGAATTCAGATATACCTAAAGGCTTATCTTTGGCATATTTTTAGCTGAATTTATATCTCCCTACATAAATGTTGTAAAGCTTAAGATGAAGAAAATTTAGGAAGAGATTTTCAAAAGAAAAAGACTTTTTCCTGTATAGAAATTGACTTAGAAAACAAAAACTGTATTTATAAAATATTAAACTAACTGTCTTTTATAGACTCTGGAAATGGTTTCTCATTATAATATTACATATATTTTCCTATTTATCTTATGTATCAGAATTCCAGAAATTATTAATGTAAGGAGCAAATACATATTCTGAGAAAAACAGTGAACTCAGGCTTTTCATGGGGCATAAAATCCATTAGGAAGAGTAGATGATGATAAAAATAGCACAACAGAGAGACTGTTGTTCTCTGGCCTTCCTTGTAAGTTAATTGTTTTAAAAGACAACTTTCCTGTCCTATGGCAGCCGTGCAGGTCCCTTGGCTGTCACAATGTACAGTTTAGGGTAGCCTCCTGCCAACCTCACTATCAGGGCTTTGTAATCCTTCTTGGTAACCTTAGGATAGTGGTGGGATTAGAAAATTATAGACATTTAGATCCTGCAGTGATTCATCTGAGGTTTCCTTTAAAAGGTATTGCACATATTTGCTATCTGTATATCTTAAGAATTCATGGTCTACAACTTAATTTATGTGTGTATCTTACACATGTGTGCCTACATACCCTATGTGTGTGTGACTTCAAAATTAGGAAGGAGTGATGATATAAATCACAGCAGGATGAAAGCTCAGAGGCATATATAGAGATGCACATTTGCAATTCTTTGTACTAATGATGGCATATTTAGCCTCCAAACATTTTAAGTTAAAATATTATTTTCTACCTTTTAAGAATATAAGGTTTCTTTTCATGTCAGTACCTATATACACTGGACATACCTCAGAATAAATGTGCAGTAAAACTTAACAGTGTGCACAGCTGTGTATTTGTCAATGAACTGTGGTGTTATTTGTGCTTGTATATACTTACAAAAATCTACTTAATAGACTTACTGTTTTGCTATACACAACGTCTAAAAAGAGAAACAACAAATATATGATTTTTAAAAATCTGTTGTTATTCTTTATAAAAGAAGATTACTTTGTTTATGTGTTGAAATGTATTAAAAAAAAAAGAAAAGTAATAATTTTCTTTGGTTTCTGTGACCAAAAAAGATGACTACATTTATAAAAAAAGATGTTAAATAAATGATCCTAAACACATTTCATTTTATCTGAATATTTTGCAAATCATAAATAAAGTAATCTAAATCAAAATAGGCACTTAAAACATTTCTGAAATGAACGTATTATATCTTACTGAAGATAGACAAAAGGATGGATTTTACACAGAAATCTGTAATTTCATTATATTATTGTCATAAGGATTTTTTTTATTTAAGTGCAGTGAGATCAGAAAATTGCAGCATTTTGAAAGGGATTGTAATATCTTTCTCTGGGGAGCAATTATCTTTAACATACTAATAACATTTTCCTGAATTGGAAGTCTCCTACATGGGACAAGGCTGAAGTACTAAAATGTTAATTTTATCCATCAGGTTTTTGAGGTTTCCACTTCTCAGTGGCACTGTGAAACTTCACACTTACACTTCCTATCATTTCTGCTATGAAGATACACAGGGTCTACCTGGAAATGTTGAGAATGGTAAAGAACCCTATTATGTCGCTGTGAATTTTGGCACAAACCAAAGAAATCACTTCTTGACACCTCAAATATCTAACGATTTGTTTTTCATGCAGGATTCGTATTTCAGAATAATATTTCCTTTATTTTACTGAACATATTTAATATCAAATTAATAATTAAACTTTATTCACATGTCAAATTGTATAGTCTTTACATACATACGTACATACACTACGTATAATATAAAAATTGCATATGCATTTATTGAAAAAATTAATAACTACATAGTTTCAGAAATTAAATAAAGAAGAATTAATGAGATTATACCAGGAATGTGGCTCCATATTACTCTGTCTTCTATATAAGTACTTTCTGGAGTGTTGTTGGGTTAATATGAAGAAGGAATGGCTGGAACTGGTTAATAATGAAATGGCTTTATCTGCTCATGACTTCTAGATAGTTCCATTACCCTTTCAGACAACATTTCCCTGACATAGTAATAAGGTCCTGACTATTTCACCAATGTTAATTAAAGCTAAATCTTTACCTGAAATTGTCAATGACTATTGATTTTAAAAGCAAATTATTCCAGATCTTTAAAGATTAGAGAATTTTCATAATTACCATTAGTATTTCTTTCATGTTGGAGTGGTCCGTTCAGCTACTTCTGCAGGCATAGTAAGAAAATTTCAGCATGGATAGGATTTAAACTGCATTGAAATGAAATAGCTATATCAGAAGCTGTTAGATTTGGTTTTCATTTTTGTCAAATTTTCTGGGCTTGGTAATCGTATAGAATCATTAGTGTCATTTTTATTTAATGTTGGAAAAGTTTGCAGCAGGAAGATTTTTCTTTTTTAATCTTGACATAAGTTATGGAAAAAATTTTACTTTTGTGTAGACAAATAAAGCCAAATAAGAATCCATGGATTCATGAATTGCAGTCTGGTGTTCTCCTCTCCCCCCCAAAAAATAAAAAAAAAGGCTGGTCTTGAAAGATGAATATGAGAGAAGTACACACATTAATAGACGTACACAAACCTATTTATATCACTGGCAAGGTTTTTGCTGTATTTTTAAAAATACTGTAGGGACAGAACTTATATTGGAAATATTATTTCAAAGTTGCTAATGCCATGATTCCTGTCTTTTTAGATCTTGCTCTTGATCTGTAAAGAAGGTAAATTTCCAGTCGTTTAACATTACACAAGACATCCCATCAGCCAAAGACAATTTGCATTACTGACTCTCTCACTCTCACTCATGTGCACGTAGGCAATTAAATTCCTGAATTATGATTTGCTAAATGCATTCTCCATTGCACCATCTCCATTAGTGTGGAGATTTCATTTTGTATGATAATGTGACACACAGCAAAATGCAATCTTTTCAAGAATACTCTTCTGGGTCACAGTCTCGAAGACATTACCAATGGATCTCTCAAGATGATTTCAAATTTCTTTGCGTTTAATACAAATAATAGGTATATTACTATTAAAACAGAATTTCAAAACATGTTGTAAGATGCTCATGCTCTACCAAGCCAAAACTTGTTTGATTAGCTTTCCAGTAGTTTGTAAAACAGGAAAAAAATGTTGCAGTGAAGCAGAAAGACATAGGGTAATGTCGTACATATCTCAGGACAGGATGAATTGTTCCTCAAAAGTGCTTATTCCTCTCCATTTTACTATGTAGGAGACTGAAAAACCTAGCTATACCATGTTTTTAATGTTTTCAGATTATTATCATTATAGAAGATTAAATCCATTCTAGAATTTTATAAAGAAATTCAGAAGTCCAAAAAAGTTTGATGGGAACAAATTTCATTCAAAATTCAATGCTTACTCAGGAAGTTATGACATTAAGTTATAGTCAATATTTATTTTGCATTTTGTTCCGCATCTGCAGTAGTTTTATTAGTGTACAAAATTACACAAAACACCATCAGTATTTGTTTTAAGTGACTCGATAGCTTTTGCTTGGTTTCCCTCTGACATGAATTTTAAAAATGGAAAAGATTATACCATTAGTTTCACTCTTTTTAATTGCCAGACAAAAACGAAAAGATCTTAGACTCCAAACCACAAAGCTAAGGGATAGGGACTTTTTTCACCCAGGACTTGCAGGATTTTGGTTTTTCTAGGCAGATTTGCTGACAGGCTGCTAAATTAGCAGGTATATCAAATTACAACAGCTCAGGACACGCTACAAAAGTTGTATAGCAGTTACACTCCTTCAGGTATAGATTGTGTCTGACCAAAAGCTTTTACTCAGCTGTCGTCACCATGTCTTCCAAAATGCCAACCGACACAACTTAGAAAAACTGGTCACAAGCAATTTGTTAAAGACAGTTATAGTTTATAATCCTAGGCTAAGGTCTTCATGAATAAACAGTGACTCTTCTGAGAGGTAGAACTAATATTGTGAATTAAAATCTCTAAATATCTTCGTGAAACTGAAATAAATTTTGTGTCACTATACCAAAATGTATTTGCAAAAAAGGATCTCATTATTTTCCCCTCCAGACGGAAAACTTACAGAATTTTATCTAATTTTATCTAATTTAATCATAACTATTCTGGTCTCAGCCTTTACCTCAATGTGTTTGATTAAATGCTGTTTACTTAAAACATACTTCAAACTACTTGCAGCTATAAGGAATGATTAGTCATTCATTTGAATCAGAATATTGTCAATTCACCCTTCAGTTTGGGAAGCAAAAACTACAAACGTGGTTTCAAATAATCTGTAAAATTACAATTTTTTTCCTTCGCTTTCAAGTATAGGTTGGGGGTGGAAGAGCTGGGCTACTTCTCAAGTGTTCCTTATTAACATAATGAGTAATTAGTAACCAAAATCAGAAGTTGCCCCACGTTTACATTCAGTCTATTTTTATGATTTGCAAAAAGTACAAGTAAAGCTTTGGATAATTGCTCAGTTTGGTTCACAGGGATTAAACACATCAGCTTCTCACATTAAAAGATTACAGAAGTGAACGTATTATGGGATTTATGTTTTGAGTCACTTTTAGATATTTAAAATATTTAACTAATATGAGGCAATATTATATTCACACTTCAAAGATATTTTTAAATTAGTTACCCAGCCAGGACTAATCCAGTTAAAAAGAGAAACGGAGTAAAGAAGGGCTTTTTTTAACATCAAACTAATAGTGATGTGAAATTTTTATTAGTATCAAGAGCCCATGTTTTCTCTATCTTCCAGAAAAGGATAATGCAAGTTGAAAGATTTGTAAATAGAGGATAGATTATTAAATGCTCTAGTGCCTGCTCTTGTTTTGACACTAAAAAAAGTAAAATCCAGCTTGAAGTAATAACATCTTAAAACACCCTTAACAGAGAACCTGGAGTTGAGCCAATTTGCTTTATGAAGGAGTCTAAAAGGGAACCTGACTGAACTAAACAGGTAAGCAGAATGCGGATGCAGTACAACTAGGCAGAAAATGAAAGGCCTGCTTATTCCTTTGTGATGCTCTTTGTTTGACAGGTTGCTTGCACTTGGCACAGCATTTGTGTAAAGCAAATGCTGGAATACATTTAGAAGAACAGAGCCTTGACAAGACTCTTATGTTGAATTTAGCATTTTCTGCAAGATAACAATGAATATTGACCTTGAAAAAAGCATAATGGGATATTTTTAAGCTCTTATCCGCACTTCAGTGCAATGAATTGCTCTTCAGAATGTTTTTTCCAATGATGTTTACATGAAAAATATAAAAGTGGTCCTAATTGTGGTAGAAAACCTATTCCTCTCTTTGACAGAAACTAAACATTTGTCAAATTCAAGCTCCTGAATTCTGTAAGGTATGCCTTGTAGATAAATGACAAGTATTAGTCTTCATGCTGCTTGCCTACATTCTTTCTTATTTTTATAGTACTGTATAATGTCTCGTGAAGCAGATTTTGCAGTTAAAATGCCTTTCAGGGCTGTAGCCATTTCAGACATTCTGTAAAGTGAAATTCTGTCAAAAATGGGTCAACCATGAACTGAAGGTTGATTCAACGGAAGACAAAGGGTGTTATCACACAGAAAATGAGTGATTCCTTTCACACTGTGATGGTTTCACTGTAGTAACAATTTTCACCCTCTTTCACAAATACATGTTTTTATATTTGCCATTAAAAGGGTTCTGTACAGTTAAATGCAAGAATGTGTAGTAATAACAGTTCATTATACCACCAAATCTAGTACTTCAGGTTTTAGAATAGCAGTTATATTTTTGCATGAATAATACATTAATCTTATAACTCACAGGAAGTGAGAATGTGTGCATGTACATACATACATACATATTTATATATATTCATCTATGAATGTATATGCATGATCATAATCTGTATACTTGTATTCATGTTCATTTCTATGTGGCATAATTCTCATTCCACTCTTTTTTCTTCCTTTTTTTCTGTGTATCTAAAATTTTCTAATCAGTTGTTGAACATTTAAGGTTTGTGGGGACTTTCCACCAAGGTTAATAGTTTTCCTGAGACGTACGGCCTTGATAACTATATGAAAATTACTATTAGTTGTGTGGTGGAATTAAAAAGCTGGAAACCTATAAATAATCCAAGATAGATTTATGAAGGGAGCCTCGTGACAGCTGCACACAAGCGTTTTTTAAATGAAAACAATCACCTAGGTTGTTAATTTAGAAATCTAATAACATGAGTATGAGTACTAAGGTTACCCATGAGTGCTCCTTACATTAACAAGTTAACAACCTGTACTTATACCTTCATATGTGCTTGAGACTTTAAATATCAAACTATATGTACAATAATGTACTTCTCTCCTAAAAAGTCTGTACTCTTGAATTACTGGGTAGTGGTTTGTAACCAATATGATGGCAATTCATATTTAGGACAACAGCCTGAGAACTCACAACTTGTAACGGTGTACACTTCATGATACTGTAAAACAGAATCTGGATATAGTAATATGCTTTTTCACAATTGTTATTTTTATACTTAATGATGCATATACTGTTATGCAAATCTTTACTGATGTGATATTTAAAACACATTATAGAATTCCTGAGTAAGTGGAAAATAATAAGGAAGGCATAAAGGTGGCATTTGGAAGATATCATAGAATCATATAATATCCTGGGTTGCAACAGACTTATAAGCATTAACTCCAAAGACAAATTTGTATAAAGAAATAAGGTTCAGAGCTCAGGTCCAGTCTGAAGAATTTTACCCAAAATTATATGCGTGACATTTGATTCATTTTTCTTTTCCAAAACCAATATAGTTTAATCTTTGTCATTTTCCAAATCAGAACACTTCAAGTTCTGATGCTTCTGCTAATTGTACATGACAAATTTCCCACGTCCTAGATCTGCCTCTCCCTAGACTCAACACAAGAAAATGCAAGTATAGTAACACAGCTGTGGGCACAAAAATATCCTGATATTAATGGAGTGGGAGGGAGGAGGATGCTGAGCTTGCTTTCCTCCCTGTCCTTCCTTCTGCAGTTCTCACTGGGCACATAGCTGGAGGTTAGGTTTTTGCAGGGTGCAAGGTGGGCACTTCTCCTGGTAGGGGTCTTATGTGCCCTTTTTGTCCCCCTGCTTCCCCTGCAACATTTTGGCCCCCACTTGCATCTTCAGAGCCCTTGTGCAGCTTTTCTCTGACTCTGTTAATCTAGCAAATAAGGCCCAGGAGTCAGAGCAAAACTGCAGTTCTGCAAATATGAGTAGCATAGAGTCTCGTGGGAAGGACCAGTAAATGGGCTCATCTCATTCTTTTTACTTCTTGTCTATAATTACTGTGCTCTAGAGGCTGCAGCAACATGCACTAGAAGGAAGTTTAGATTTTATAACTTCTAAGCTTCAGGAATTTGGATCTGAATTTTCCACTTCTCACAAAGTGCCACAACCAGCAGGTGAACCAGGCAGGGTAAGGTGGTTTCAACCTCCTAGTGCAAAGTCCCACATCAAAAGAAAAAAGCTTTGTTAAACTAGAAGAGGAAGCATGACTCCTTCAATCCAAACAGGAGAGGACTACCCATTTGGACTACCCACCCTTTTCACATTAGTGAGCTGCTAACCATGAGTCCCTACAGAGCACTGGGCAAAGTGTAGATAAACTCAAGCTGGGGGGTTTAAAGCTGGTTACATAAAACAGATAATAAAACTCATATAAAAACCAAATTGTGAAAGGAAAAGAGTCAGACTTACCAATATTTATGTTATTATTCTACATACATGTTTTTAGTTAAAAGGCACCATTTTTCTCTTTGAGGTCATATGAGGATTTTGCCAGTGATGCTCAGTTGCATTCTGGTATGTGGAAATAAAAATCCCAATTATTCTTGACCACTGTACAGTGTCCACTCTACTGAGCTGAGAAAGTTCTGTCCTTTATGTTTTTAATTCAATATTTAAACATTGATATTTAATTCAATATTTAAGTCAGTTAAAGGTCAAAACATACAGGCACACTTGAAATGAAAAAATACATTTATCCAACTGTTTCAAATTCCTGTATCTCAAGAGAGCTTTCCATTCTGTAGATTCTCACAAAATTCTCTTTTATATGTTAACTTGCAAGTGAAATTATCATATCAGTAAGTTGTAGACAGAGAATATGCAATGAACCATACAGTGAATTTGTAAATTAAATTTATTCTGATTTAAAAATAAATTTGTATCACGTATATGGTTGATGATATACAAAAATAATAGTCTTATTTCTTTTATAAATTTTTATTTTTTTTCAGAATCTCTCTGTAAAGGTTGCTTATTTTTAAAGACAGTGGAATGATTTTGAGAAAACTAGTTTAATCATTTTTTCTACTTCTAATTGTCTGAAGGACAAGAATTTTTCTAGTGGATAGTGGTAACTTCTCTACTGGTGTTTTACTGTCAATTTACTTTAGCTGCTGCATGTTTCATTGTACACCACATTTATTCTACCCCAATGATTTTCACAATTCAGGATCTTCTTAAGTGTTATTGCAATGATTTCATGGAGAATTCCATGAATTCATCCAGGGCTTAGTCAAGCCCAGATCCACCTTTACTCTGAAGATGAAATGTTATTGGTTTTACCCCTCCATAGGTTATCCCATGCATAACCCAAG
Organism: Tychaedon coryphoeus; assembly: GCA_013398595.1. NCBI lineage: Eukaryota > Metazoa > Chordata > Aves > Passeriformes > Muscicapidae > Tychaedon > Tychaedon coryphoeus. Next base: position 618,450 of record WBND01000224.1, on the reverse strand, counting down.
TTTTGCATATTTTCGTAAAGAAATGCAATCAAGTGGCTGAATGTTAAGATGGCATTTGACTCTCAGCAGAGTATTTGGCTACCCTGCATATCTTTGGACTGTAACAAAGATGGAAATTAATCAGCAGTCAGGTAATATGGACAACTCAGGTATACCAGCTGTTGTGTAACCACAGGAAGAGCATAGAGGTTTTGGAAAGATGCCATCTTACAGCTCATGGACCTAAAATACTGGGTTTATGCTTAATTCTTGCTGTGTTGTGTCCTAAATGAACACTGCAGGGGCAGGTAACCAGAACAATCCAATGTCACTAACACCACTTTAGATCAAACACTTAGGTACAATTACTTTTAAAGCTTGTAAGACAAAACTTATATAAATAGCAGTATGGTACAAGACACCAAGGTGATCTGAAAGAAAGCAGCATCTGCACAGCTCATCTGGGTTTTTTTCTGTCTTGTTATTTAGTTTCTCAAGGCTACAACTGTTGCAGTAGATGCTCTGAGTCTGAACTTTTACTTCAGGGAGCAATGTCCTCTACATCATGCAAATAGGTGCCAGAGAACTCAGTTCCTGCCATATACGAAAATATTAATAATAAACCCATTACCACTTTCTTCGTGTATGTTTTCACTCTGGTTTAAATAGTAGAATCGTTTTGACCATTGTGTCCAGAACTTCTCCATCCCTGTTCTTATTTTTTCTTTAGTTTTAATTTCAGTGATTATTATTTCTGAGTTCCAATGACCAGAACTGAACTGAATTATAAAAGTCACAGTTTGGTG
>WBND01000224.1:605433-617532 GCA_013398595.1 Tychaedon coryphoeus | reverse complement strand
GTTCAGATGGCTTTTGAATATCTCCAAGGATTGAGACTGCACAACCTCCCTGAGCAGCTTGTGCCAACTCTCAGTCACCCTTCACAGTAAAAAGTGTTTCCTGGTGTTTAGAGGGAACCTCTCATGTTTCATTTTGTGCCCATGGCCTCTGGTTCTGGAACTGGGCACCACTCTCCATCATCTGTATTCTGTTAAAAGTTTTTAATAAATGTATTTCTAAGTCTAAAATCAAAATTTACGCAAGGAAAAAATTATATCAATGCTTGGTAAAGCATCTGAGTTCCATAAATATTCCATGTAATGACAGCATATAATATCTTTAATCAATTATTCATGTCTATTGTAGATAGTTATGAAATAGATTAAATTAATTTAATGAAACAATGGAGTTTAGAAATATTTTCCCCAAGCTGATGTTAATCCATGTCAGAGTAAGTAACAGCTGTGCACTTAAGTGTAATTTTACTTCTGAGATTTGGGGTTTCCTAATGCTACCTTTCATGTAGTTGCAACATATCTATCATATTCTTTAACCTATTAATTAAAAAACCATATTTTCCATCTTAATTTTAACAGAGAGTATTCCTTGTGGTAGACTGTATGATTTTTTGGTTTGTCTTTGGTTTGTCAAAAAATTTGAAGTTACAGACCCAAAAGAATGTTCTTAAAGAACATGGAAAATCCAGTTTAATGGTTTAAGGTCTATGGAAGAAAAAAAAGATTGTTTTTATTTTAGTTAATATTTATAAACTGTATTGTAGAAAACAACTTACAGTTTTACTGCCAAAATCCCTTGGGTTTTTAGGAGCTAAAGGTAGCAGTGCTATAGGGTGACATCCCAGTGCAGATGTCTATGCAAATATGCAATTGTAAAATCTTTCAGGAGAAGCCAGTGATAGAAGCAAGGACTTCATACTTTAATATTACACTCTTCTGCAACCCAACAGAATTACTGCCATATAGTAGTGCTATAGTGGTCCCAAAATTGCTGGCATGAATTCCTGTTGATGAATATAACTATTAGATGTGGAACCCTATCTTAAAAGAAGGTTATTAAGAGTAGAGAATAAAACACTTGAAAGTTACAAAATGCCAGAGACGTTTTGCAAAGGGGCAAAGCCATACCTATCATGAGCTTATATGATTGGAATGAACAGGCAATGCTTTATGCACATAAACCAGTGACTGAAAGACTAGCAGGCAACTTCAAAGTAAATAAACTAAGAATGTGTGCAAGAAAGAAGGGTTAGCATACTTAGGGTCAGGATGAAAATAAATAAGGATATATCATGCAAATTTCAGGTCCCCTGAATTCATGGTGTTACATAGGCTTTGGTTTCCAGCCCTACCTTTTGAAACAATTTAGTAAAATTGAACATTTTTAAAATTCAATAATATGTCCTGCTGTTTGGCTTGTTTTATGTCTGGTTTGTAACTTATTTAGAAGTAAAATGTAGAAGAAAGCAAAGAAATTTCATGGTCTATTCAGAACATGAAGACAGATATTCTATTTTCTCTAAAAGACTTTAAGATAAGAAAATCTCAGCTCATATGAATCTATAGAAGTAAACATAATCAGCATGGGATGGAATTTTAGTAAATTAGACACAAAGAGCTCCAAATAAGAGGTTTTTAATACAGTCTTTTGATTTGGTTCCTGAGCCATCCTATTCCATTCAATATTTTGTCTGTTTTTTCACTTGACTATACAAAAAAAGCTTCAGGATACTGTATGTGTTTTGTTTAATGTAGGTTTTACAGACCTATTCTGAACCTCACCAGAATATCCATTTTAAAAAGCATCTTAAAAACCATACTTTTATGTGAGGTTTGCTTTAATGTTTCTGCTGGAGGAGAAATACTCCTGGTGTTAACGAAAACCCTTACTTCCCATTGAATTTTATTTTCCATTTTATCTTCTTAGCCTCAAGCCTATGCTTTTCTCAACTGTCAGGAAGCAAGAATTTTCCTTGTTCCTAATCCATCCGTTTCATTTATCTGGTTACCTTTTTCTTTTCATTTTGTGCGTTTGGAGTAATGTCATGTAAGCCAGCTGTTCATCCTACAGTGGATTTTTTAGAGCTTGCATCTGTTTCCAATGTTACACGCTTGACAGATGTCTGTGGCTCATATTAAGATTAAATTAGCTTCCCGAGGCAGTCTATACCTCATACAACTGTTTTGGATTTTGCTACACTGCTGTACCACTGCTAGGCTGCTTTTTACTAAACAGCAATGCAATTTTCCAGCTTCACATGTGTTAGTTTTACATTGTCAACATACTGGCATCCATCCACAGGTTCCCACTCCACTTAGGTTTGAACAGGAGAAATTTGCAATGCAGCAGATTTTGCCCAGATTTTGTACATCAGCTTCAGTAAAGTCTTGCCTGGGTGCTGAATATTGGCCCTAAGCCTGCTACTGATACTGCTTTATGGATCTCTCTTTTGTCCACATCAGGTCATAATAATCAGTGTTTCATTTGCTGTACCACGAGATTACAGTAGGGGAGAGACAGAGCTCATTGTTTTACATATTTGTGTGCACTTCTTCATTTAAGTGATGTTTATTCTATTAAAGGAAACTTGTAATAGTCTGAATTCCCTTCAGCAAGACCAGCTGTACTTTTTTGCAGATGTCTATAATGATGCCAGACAGCTGAGTAATTTTATGGAGGAGCAGCATAATCCTACATTGTTTCCCAAGGGATGTGGCATATTTACCCCATTACAGACCTGAAGAAGCTGGTTTAGGAAATTATGATGACAGTTTGCGCTATCCCTCACCAAACTGAAGATGGAAAAAAAAGACCTCTTTTCAGGGGCATGGTGAATCTAGTGAACTATCTAGAAAAAGCCACTCTTCAATTACTGCATTTGGTTTCATTTTTACAGAACTTGGTTTCTGTATATTTAATTTTCTTTTTTAGACATTTCAGCATCTGAGTATTTCTTGAGCTTAGAATACTGGTATGTTCTGTATAAATCTGCTTAGTTACTAATAGACAGATATTCAAGTTTGTGGGGAACCAGGAAAAATATGCAATTTCTTTTTAGGACAGATTGAGCTAGTGATATGTTTATCTCTACATTCAACTCTTAGCCATATATTTTTCCGGTTTATATATTTAACAGAAAGCATATTACAGGAAAAATAGCTGTAAGATTAAATAGCAGGACTGGAAAGAAACTTTTTTTTGCTTTCACTCTCCACTTCCATATTCTGAATGAGGCAACTGGGATTATTTCTGGTGGACATGCAGTGCAATTTTCCTTCCCAATGTGCATTTTTCAAATCCCATATTCAGGATCATGCCATAATTAAGGAAGTTCTTAGAAAAGGAGCTGCAAAACTACATCTGGGAGACCTGTCTGCCCGTGGATGGCCTCCCAGTGCTGTCCTATAATAACTCCTGGGCTCTTGACTTTGGAAGGGATCATGCCAACAAACAAACAGTCAGGGGCTAAGGGCATAGCTGAAAACTGATATAAATCTCTCCCAGTCCCGACAGTGAGATCTGTGATGTGTTACTACACAGGGTAACGTGGGGCTCAACCTTGGCCTTGCTGCTGGGGTTTGGGCTGTCTGTATGGCTGCTTGTCCACCTTTTCATGGGTGGAAATTAACAACAATTGACACAGCTCTGACTGAGAGACAAATCTTTGATTTTTCTTGATTGATGTTTAGTGAATGACGCCTTTTATGAATATATATAATTTCATAGCTTTTTATTAACTGTGGACAATTCACAACTCTTGCAAGAAACCTGCCCTCTGTGTACGACCGTGGTGCTTATGGACATGGTTTAGTGTGGACCTGGCAGTGCTGTGTTAATGGTTGGTCTCGATAATCTTAGAGGTCTTTTCCAACGCTAATCATTTTATGATTCTATGACTCCAAGCTCTGTATGGAACACTTAGGGCTTGCAAGCAATTTTTTTCCCAGATCAGAAATTTTCTGGAAGAGTCTTGTGACTATTGTGAAAATGTTAGTATATATATACATATGTAGGTGTGTGTATATATATATATATATATATATATACACACTGATATATAAACACGGAGACCTCCAGTCTGTGTGGAGTTATAACTAGGTGAAGGAAAACTCTACAGGATTCCTCAGTGGCTGCATGTTTATAATACATCGGGCTCAGACATGATATGACAGGTGTTCAAAACACACTTTTTTGATCTACAAAGAACTCCACATGTTGCAACTTGTATGTTTTACCTCTTATCACTATTCTATCTTTGAGAAGAATTTCACTCTGTCTCCTTTGCACCCTACCATCAAGCAGCAGAAGACAGCAGTGAGGTCTCCTTTACCTTCTCTTCCCCAGGATGAAAAGACCCAGCTTTCTAAGCATCTCTTTGTACTTCATTGTCATTCATTGTGAAATTAAGCCTTCACAAATAGAGTACTGTGAATTCAAACATTTTGATATTGTGAGAGAAAGACATATCATCTGTATACATGTATATAGTAAAAAAAATCCAAATTAATAAATAACAGCGGTCTCATCTAGCAGGTGAAAGCAGCACAAGGTTTAGGATATACTGGAGGGGAGATGACTTTTTATTTTTTATGTCTTTAAAACCATACCAGGTGTCTCTCTATAGCATAGCCAAATACTAACATTAGGTTCAATAGAGGATAAATGAAAGAAGTGTATTGGTCTTCACTATGGAGTCCAGAATATGTTATTTTCACTATTTAGTAGCATTTCTGAAAGGTCTACAGCCTTGAGCATAGAACAGATTTGAATAAATGATCCAATGATCCTTTCTGGCCTCTCTAAAGTTTTTATCTATATGAATATCCTTACAGATTTGAAACCACAATATGCATCCAGTCTTTTATGAAACTGAGCAGGGCAGCTCAGTTACCAGCCAGCTTTTGAGTGGGCAAATGAGGTACCAGCCACAGCTGGCACAGGCTGCAGCAGAAGAATCAATAGCCAAAGTGGAAGTCACCATTCCAGCTGATCCAGTGCCCAGCTTGTAATGCCCAGATACATGCATCTGCAGACCCAGTTCATAGCAACTGTAGAAAAACAGGAAAAGAAAGGGAAGAAAGAATAATTATAAGAAGTAACTTATTGAGATGGGAGATTATATTACTGCAATACTTTAGCTAAAATAAAGGAAATTAATAAAACAGCAGAGAGAAATCATCCAAAGGAAATGGAAACTCTGTAATCAAGTTGATGGAAGGCAGTTACAAGGAGTGGAAGAAGGTGAACAAGATCTTAGTTATCTCAGAATAGGGAGAAAAGTGAGTCTTTACTATGAAGCATACTCCTAGCCAGGAATCCAGGCCAAAAAGCCACAGTGTGGGATGAAAGGTCGTGTCAGGGGAGACGAGAGAAAAAAAAGAGTGATGGAAGAGATATAAAAAATTGACTTGTACATAAAATCGTGGAAAGCAGAGAAAGAATGAAATGAAGCAGCAATGAATTTGAGAAATGGAAGAAGAAAAAGGATGCAAGTAAAGATTATGGGGACTGGAATGTACTTCTGAAGTTGCTAATTTCTCTGCACTCGTAGTTACTTGTAGACGACAGTCTGTATAGAAAAAAAGTCAAGATGTGCAATATGACAAAAAATTAAATTAGTTTAAAAAATCAGATGATATAACTGGAAATAATTGCTTGAGGGACTATTCTGCTGTCAACACACATACTAGACTCAGTGGCTACATACTAGCACAGGGTCCATGCCAGTGAATGGCTTGCAAACTGCCCATGGCCACCCGAGAGTGATCCCTGCCCCACCCCATCCACTGAGCCGTGGCAAGGGATGGCTTTGGACAGTACTAGCTGGTTTTGGCAAATTGCTGCCGAAGAATTCTCTAGTTACTGCTATAAATAGTCATGTTCAAGTGGGAAACAATGTTTCCAGGCTTACATGAATTTACAAGAATATAAGTGAATACAGAAAAATACATAAAAAGCATGAGAAGTGGAGCTTCACCTCAACCACAGGAGCAAATCCAGCCATGGAGAAATGGCAGCTGAAGGTGCTCTAAGGGATGATTGTCTAATGGAGAGATGGAAGGGACTAAGGACAATCAAACACCAGTACAGACTTTCTGCTACAATTTTAGATGAGTGACAATGAAACTGGAAAGGAACAGTCAAAGCAGGAAAGAAAGGTGGGATTATAGATCAAGATCTCAGCTATAGCAAAGGAGGAATTTGAAGTTTCAACACTCATCCACCAGCAGCACTCCTGTCTGCACTGCTGAATGCAGTTTAAAAAGTGATAAGAAAGTCTACTATTAAAAATTAGACCATCCTATTAAAATTACACACTGTTTCTCAAAACTGAAACTTCTGGCATGCTTTAAAAGGCTCCATATCTCTCTGCAGTAATCATCATTTCACTGGTGTGTGCGTGCTTCAGGGCTCAAACCCGTTCAGGACATTCATGGCTTCTAAAGCAGAACAGAAGTTGGTTCTTCTCAGCAGCAACATGAACTTGGCCTTAATTTAATATTCTGTGGGCATATTCTTAAAACATCAATGCATATTTTAGACACTTCACTGCACTGCTGTGTGTCACTTCATGGTTTTAGTTTCTGTTATGAAGTGCAAATATATGAGGCACCACTGAAATACCTTCAATTGCCATTGTACTGTCTCTGCAGTTTCTTTTGATCTGTCATAATAGCTCATCATGGGAACCGTTTCTAGGTGCACTTACATGTATACTGCTCAGGGAAAGTTCTTTGGCAAGAGAATATCCCCTCAAGCAAAGGAAATTTTGCTCATCTCTTGCCCCACAAAACCAGGTCTAAAAAAGCCCTAAATGGGAACTGATCCTGTGTGTTGGCAGTTGATTCCTCCAGAGTTGTTACTCCAAAGGTGGATAGCATGCTGCCTCTCCTGACTGGTATTGTATCTTGAATTTTGAAAAATTTTAAAATTTCAGAATATTTATTCACATGAAATCATTAAAAGTCAACAGAAATGCTTTTGAAAAAGAAGTGAATAATACTGATTTAAAATGTTGATTCCTTCAATGCAATTGCAGTGTTTCGGTGACAAGTAAATACTATTTTACAGCTCATGTGAAATAGAAGCAGTAGTCAAAGTTCTGAGATTTATTTTTTAAATCAGAAGTACCAAAAATAATATTGAAAAAGCAACATCCTACAATGCCTTGAGCTGCGTGAGATTCTGTAGGAAAAACAATGAACCTTGAGCTAAAATCCTGTAAGACGGATCTGCTTCTTTTTTCAAATATAAAGTTTTATTTTCTTGAATTACAAGTGAATATTGATAGCAATAGTAGCTCAGGTATGTCATTTTGTAAGTATGTAAATTTTTTCAGGATATGTGTTTTTCATTCTGTGACAAACCATTGTATTTTTTTCTGTAATGCAGATTCTGTTTACAGAATTTTATGATCAGTTACATATGAAACATTGTGTTCACACTCCAGATTTTATTAAGCCTCTCTGCAATAAAACAGAAGATTTGCTCATTTTTTATTTGTTGCCCTCCTTTTTGCTAAGCTGAAATAGAGAATAAAATTCTGAATTACACATATTACACACAGCTTGGGCATGTCATTCATTATTTTATTGGTAGGTGAACATTTGGGACACAACTTTAGAGCTGTTGTGGACTATTTAACCTTTCATTTCTGTGGAAGTGCAGTTCTTCATCTGCGTGGGAAGCAACATGGACCAGAAGATCAGGACTGCATGCAAGATTTCTGGGTGCTATTTCTGGTTCAGCCAATGGCTTGCCAGATGACTACAGGCATTTGCTCCTGGCCTCAGTTTCCTTACAGATAAAGTAGAAGTGACAACACCAGATCTCCTTTGCACACTGCCTTGAAAACTGGAAAAGAAAAAAGGGGAAGGATCATGAAAGATGTCTCATTGTAAACTGCAAAATAAGAATATAATTAGGGAGGTAGTTATATATATGCTAGACGGAAACTAGCAAGCCCAGAAAAAGTAAAGATGCTACAGTACAGAGCTCAGCATGAATTGCAAAACCAGCCCAGGACCTGAGTAAATATTCTGTTGTCTAATTTGCACAGAAGGTGAAGTCAGCACATCAATACCAAGAAGAAGGATAAAAGGTGCTCCTGCAGGTCCAGAGTGAACTGCAGCTCCACATCTGAATGTAGAAGAAAATTTCCATCAGGAAATTAAATACACAAGACAACAGAAATGTATTAATGAGGAGTTGACAGTGGAAAATATTTCAAGACTCTTAGGAGTGAAATCAGATGAATCCTGAGAAATTCAGAACAAATTTGAAGCCAAGTCTGCCTGGTCACACTTCCTACAAGTGAGATACCCATGCCATCTCCTCTGGCATGTTCATATACATGTTCTACATCCAGATCTTCTAAATTCAAAGCAGAGTGCCCATCTCCAATGCCCTGCCTCCACATGAGAGAGGAGAGAAGAGCAGTTGCAGCACAGCCCTGCCATGAAGCGATGGGCTTTCTACCAGCTTGTGATCAAGAACAGCACACACAGAGCTCCAGCCTGGCACCCTGCCTTGCCCCCATTTATTGACTTTGTATCAGAGGTCAGAAATATGTCAGATTTCTTACACAGTAAAAAAACAGAGACTTGTTCAATATAGTATGCTTAGAACTGAAGCTTTAAAGACAGGGTGTTTTTAACAGTACTTGGTAGGCCTTTAAATAATTAGGAGTGAGCATAAAGCTGAGGAAAGGCTTGGCCTCATTTTCCAACAACTGAATAGAAGATTCAGCTAAAGCTTCCCAGATGTAAGACACACAGTATAAAGGAGCTTAAAATTGTCAAGTAGTTCCTGAGTAAATGAGTGGCTGTGCATGAAGTGATTGGAAATGGATAATATTAGCATATAATCTTTGCCAAAGTATGGCATTGAATACCCAGTCATTACTACAGATCCTTAGCATTAATTCAGACACGATTTCTCTACAAAATTTATACTTGGCTATGTGACATAACAGCTTGTGGTCAACCAACAAAAAGGAATTATGTAATCAAGAGAAAATTAAAATATAAGTAGAAATATCTGTGGTTTTTGATGATGGATGTCATTATGAAACACAAGTACAAGAAAAGCAGAGATTATGCAGAACAGATTACACTGCAAAACTTTATGCAACTTCACATAGATTTTTTTTCAGCTTCCAAAAGGTACAGATTCCCATGTGAGCACAGTCAGACAGCTGACTGCCTGGAAAGCATGATAGCTGTCACGTTGCAAAAGCTCTTTTTATGTATCTTTTTATATATCTTCCTGTAATACAAATATACTGCAGAAAGCATTTCTCTGTATCTCTGCCTCATCAACTCAATTTTCAAATTTCAGCTGAAAAATTTATCTTCTATTTGGCTGCCTACTTACCCACTCAAATTCTTTATTCTCTATACTTATATATTTTTTTGCTTTCCCCCTGTTATTTATCACTAGAAACAATATAGAGACCTCAAAGATGTTACATAAAATTAAACTGTAGTCAGTAAGATCCATCCAGCAAAACAAATAATGTATGCCTAAGCCCACACTATGTTAGAACTATGTTTACAAATATTTGGATTAACACAGCAAGCTGACATTGAGGTACTTTTACAAAACGTCTTCAGACACTTTTCATTATTTTGTCCTTAATTCTTATCCTTGGTGGTCGGGAGGGGACAGCCATGCTAGGAGCTTCACATCAAGGGGAGCTCAGCTCAGTGTGGAGGAGCAGCAGCAGTGGGAAGCCTGGAGAAGGCAGTGCCTGGGGAAGGCAGTGCAGAGTGATGTGGGATGGATGCAGAACACAGCTCAGCCAGCCGGGCAGTGCCTGACACTGCTCAGTGCACTGGCTGCCCAACAGGGGCTGGAAAGGAGTGAAAGAGAGAAGCCCTGCCTTAGAGCTGAAATGAAACATTAGCTCTCTTTTGTAACACAGAATTATACGATGGAAGCCTGAGAGTAATCACCCTTGACCTTTTAAAATTTTGCTTTTAGAGATTACTCTCTACAGTTTGGTTTTAGTTTTGTTTTGCTTTTTTTTGTTTTGTTTTGTTTTCTACCGACAACAAGCCTTCATTGAACATCAAGGATAATCAGGTTTTCCCTTTGCTCTTATCTGACAAATTTCATATTGGGTTAAATGCTTTCTCCTGCACTTTATTTGGGCCAGTATTTTCCAAAATCAAGCAGTCACACAGTCCATACACTCCCTGAAGCAGAGGACACCCTGATTATGGACCTGACCCTCCTTCAGAAAAGCCCATGGAAAGACCTTTGCTGGCCTGGAGACTGGCTAAGCCTCTCTGAGTGCTCACAAGTCCAGCTTCATCCAGGGAGGACTTTTCAGTGGAGAAGGCAGTGAGAGTTGAAACTTTATCAGGTCCTATCAAAACCTGCTGATTTTTGTGTTCATTCCAATTTAGTTGACTGTTGGCCTTTATTATCATTATTTTATGTATTTCCAAATGCCAGTTCCCAATAGCAGTGCTAGAGATGCCTTTTGCCTGGAACACTTTGGAACAAACCTGTGCATTGCTCACAACCCAGCCTAGTGTTGCATTTCCTGCTGCAGGCTCCCTAATCAGCTGCCTCTCTATTTCTTCCTGGAGCCACTGATGTTATCTAAAAATTCTCTGCTTCACATCCGGATATGACATTTGTCTAGTCTGTCAGAGAGTAATTAAAGTCTCTCATTACAGTTGTGCTTCCTGCTTCTGTATATCTTTCAGCAGACCCCAGTCAGTGTTGCTCTCCTAGTTGAGTCACTGGTAATACAGATCCCACATTATATTTTTATTGTTTGGACTGAGACACCAATTCAGATATAACCTTCCCTCTGGGTCACTTCCGCTGGATTTTTACCTTGCACAGAGAAAAGCTGGGTACATGTAATTTAAGAGAAAGCCATTATTTATTGGCTATTACACACACTAGGGAAACAAAGGCTAATGAATTACTAAGCTAAGCATTTATGTATTCACTTCCATTTCACTGAAGCAGCAGTAGATCCTTTCCTCACCAGAGTATTGCCAGAAAGAAGGAAAGGTTTATCTGTGGTTGCTCCTTAGGCTTCACCTTGGCTCTGTCCTCCTGCCTTCTACAGGTTCTCTGTTTTCTAATACCCTGTGTGGTTTTGGTTTTTGTCTTGCATGGTTTAGCTCACATACTTTCTTTTAACTTTCTTTCTCCTAAGTAGGAGAGAACAAAAACTGTGTTGTACCTTCCTAGACACTGGATCATATACAGCTGAGCCCCAGGGTTGAGAGCCATTCACAGAGGCTTCTGCAACTCACTGAGGTGCTTGATTTATTAACTTCATTTAAGGTCTTAGTATGTGAGCCTTTTCTATGATCAGTGTAATTTATTCTACCTTTCTTGCATATTATTTTTTTTTAGCATAGCAATAGCCCACCAAACATTAAGAAACCAGTAAAATAATGTCTTATTTAGGGGTAGGTGTAATTCTATCCCTGTAACCTTACTCCTTAGTTTGCTGGCACTGGAGCAGAAGCAGATGCTGCTGCTCTGGTTCCCTTTTGTGAGTTCCAATCTGATTTGCACTGTGTGTGTCTGATTACCCATGAGACAATATGCTAAACACTCATCTTTTCGAAACTGAGAAATGGGGATTTCTTTGACCAAGGTGAAATTGAAACTGAAAAAAACAACTCCTGCTGCCTTTCCTTGATTTGCCTTTTATCACTCCAACCACCTCACCTGTGTTTCATGATATGGCTGTGAGGAAGGACATCCATACCCTGTGTGCTACATATTTACCCATAACTCAAGCACGTTTATAGTATTATGGAAAGTCTGCTTCTGAGCTCTTTTCCCTCTCTGTTTCATTTCTTATCTTGGTAACACTCCCTCAAAACTTGCTATCTTCTCACTGTCGACCACTAGCCAAGGACCACATGCTGGTTACTCTTTGAACAGGGTATATGCCTGTTGAATCCTCCTCTGGGGTGCCCCATTCTGACCACACTACATTTAGTTCAAGCTGCCACTTTGAAAACTGTCTTTTGTAATAAATTCAAGTCTTTCATTTTTCATTTCCATATTACTACAAAATCAGTCTTGCCTCCAAATCAACTTTCAATTTTAAAAATAAT
>WBND01000224.1:526653-605153 GCA_013398595.1 Tychaedon coryphoeus | reverse complement strand
TCCTGGGTTTCTCCATTTTTCCTGTGTCATGAATGACACCAGACCCCACCTGTGGTGGGTGGGAAGAGCAGATACCCAATTCTGCACCAACTCAGAGCTGCCCCCAGTGCTCATGCGCAGGCTGCTGCCACCGTGGGCACCTGCAGCATGCCCCAAGCACCTGTTTCTCCATGCACCTGCAGCTCCCAACAGCTGGCAGCTGGGAGTTCATCCTCATGCTGCTCTTCTGATTTTATAACTTGACTTGACTAACCAAGCCCAGCCCATGCCAGCGGCCACATGAGCTAATTCCACTGGGGACTTGAAAGAGTCTCTCTATCCTTAACTCTCACATCTTTGGAAATGTCAATATCTTTTGTTTTTGTTAGACTAGGACACTGTAATCAACTTTTTGATAAGATTTTTAAAAACTAAAACCACTTCAAATATATATATGTACACTGACAAAAATACATGAAATAAAAAGTTACGTGTAACCGCCCATTATACATGGAGACCCTGCAAAATAAATTAGGGATTCATATCAAAACCAGTTGTCACTCCATTCCTGTGAGATTGCTCAAGTAGTGAGCCATTACAGCACGAGAGTGTAAAGAATAACAGCTACAGAAAAGCAATGTCCTGTATTTTATTGATTTGTAATAAGCATAATATTTTTTCCTTTGTGTGCCTGTGGGATAGATACCAAATCATTATTGGTCATGTTTTAGCTACCAGTCTGAGATCCTTGTCAGATTTTGTAACGAATTGTTCTCAGTTCAGCACTTGTTTTTGGGTAACGGGAAGTCTGCCAAGTTCTGGAATTTGATTTAAAGCTTTTAGCTAATTGTACTTCTTTTCTATTAGTTCCATTTAACAAATTTGTTGCAGTGAAACTGCAGTTTATGACCTTTTTTTCTTCTAAACCAGAATGAATTGCTATAACATTTCACAGTAGGGAAACAACAATTTTGGCAGTAAAACTGTAAAACTTACACCCCCTCAAAATATTAAATCAGGATTTTTTTTCAAGATAAAAATTGAAGTGCATTATCAGAATTAAGCAAATATATAAACTGCTGAGATTTTTTCCTACATGTTTATTGAAATTTAATTTCACAGGAACCTTGTCACAAGAGTTTTTTGGAAGTTCTAATGATTTTAGGGAATAACGGATTTCAACACATGACGATATTGGCACATCTTCCTTCTTTGCTTGGACTACTATCCTTTCCTGATTAATTCCTGCTGATCATTGGCTTCATTCAAAACAATAATCCACTGAGGAAAGGCTGAGGTTAAAGATGAGAAATCGAAGGAGAGCATGATTAGAAGTCCAGGTCAGGATCAGTTCTGCCTCTTGAAACTCTCGGGACCATCATGCGGAATTTTGCCAAGACACAGAGGACCCTACACTGCATGTACAGCGAGGCTGAATTACTGGACAAGTGATGGAGAGTCCTCTCTGCACCCAAGGAAGTGTCAGTGTGATGGGTGGGCTGTCACTGATGTGGTTTGAGCTGACCCTTAGTGTTAATGCTTAAAGGCAGCCCTGAGTTGACTATTTCTTACAGGTGGTTGGTTTCTGATGTTGGATCACTACTCTGTACACTTCCTATTTCATACTGCCATCATATTAGCCTCAGCTTCTGACAGGTATGATGATAACCTAAATTTTGGTGAACTTTGCTCATTTTTAAATGTGTATCTCCAAATACTTTCTCAGTAGTCATTATTCGACTTTGCGCTTAGAAAAATTTTTGGAAAACATGTCGCACTTAAATGTGTTAGTGTTCCTGGGAACTATTTATAAGCAAAGATAGCTAAGAAAATGTTAATTAATCCATTAATACATTACATATTGCACACTACTTAATTTTTTCTTCAGTGAAAGAAAATTGAAACTTTTGGGGGTTTTTTTATTTTTTTTCCTGTGTTTCCAGGTAAAACTTACAGAGCAGCTAGCCTCTCAGATACTTTTTCAACATTCCTTTATGCTTTTCACTTACTAGGGTTCAAACAAGTGGGAATGTGACAAATATGTTCAAGGCTTCCCACTGTAACTATCACACAAAGCACCAAATTCAAGGTGTTCTCCATCAGGTTGGTAACTTCTTGCTTTCAGTCCCGTTTTTCCAAACCATCTCCACCAGGCTGAAACCATACCAGAGACACCCAGCAGAAAAGGATGGGCTTATTTTACAGAAATATAATCCAGGCAGAACATAACTTTTATGGACAATAATAAACTATCTCAACTGTAACATTCCTTTACCAGTTTAAATCAATTGTAACTGCTGACTCTTACTAATTACTTATTTGTCTATGTTAGATGTATAAAATATGCTTGTATTTGAAGAGGCTAAACAGGATTGAAAAGATGTAACTCATAACTTTCAGATCCTTCTTCAGAAGTTGCACCTTTGTATTGTCATTCATATATTGTTGAATTCTGCAGGTCCTTCTGTCAATGATTTTGTTTCTTTTAGAGCATCTTTTTTGTCTCTGCTGTGCTAATTATGCTTTAACTGAATACATACATAAATCAGTCAGTTTTACTGAATACAAATGATTGAAGAGGTACTTAATTTACATCAGCAAGCAGCAATTGGAAGGAATATATAAGTCTTTGATAAGCAAAGGAAGAACCATTAAAGACTGGACCAGGAGCAGGACAGCACTGTTTCCTTTCATTTCAAGCAAAAATTAAGTCTAAGGTGTTTGCTATTCCCTAACAATGCTAAGTATGTGTTAAACTCACCCCAAACCTTCACGGTCAAAAATTACTATGCTTGCTACTAGGAGGTAAGAACTTAGCAGTTTTAATCACTTCTTAAACAGAGAGTACTCAAATTAGGAAAAAGAGTTGGCTCATTTATTTGAAGGGAGAAAACACCATTAAAAGCTATTTTAATAATTTTAACTGCCCACTTTGGCATATTTGAAGCATACACAAGTTTGATTCTAGTAATTCCTTTAGCTAAAATCCTTTTAAATTCCCCAGGTAAACAAATTGTAGTAAGACACCCCAGGAGTTGTAAAGTGGGAAAAATTCTGGTGCAATATTAAGATTTAATGCACAGATTATATGCTGTTTTCATATATGTATTACCATAGAAAAGTAAAGAATAGCTGGTATTTATTTAAATGCCATTGTTTTGTTCAAGTTTTGGTCTAATTTCTCAAGTGATGGAAATGGTACTGGAGTTTATTAAAGGTGAGAGGTTAAGGGTCCACTATCCCAAAGTGTTAAGGGTCCACTATCCCTGCTGCCTCTCTGTTCCAAATCAGTACCAGAGCCAAAGGTGAGGGATTTGGGCTCTAAAGGTTGGAAGAGGAAATTGTTTATAACAGTTCCAGTTACCGGCCAAAAGGGAAAGCAGGTACTGAAAAGAAATTAAACTCTGGGTAATCTTTTTGGAAGGAAAATGAAAGTAGGATGAATGAGGGGGAAAAAGCCTTTTCAATATATCTACCAAAAGTCAGTTAAAGCTAGTAAATAATGATAATTATGTGAATGCATTTCTCTTTCTGTTTTCACCTCTGCCTTTTCTATACAATTGTAATAATACAGTATGTTTTGAATGCTAAAAATGGCTTGTATTTTATTTTGCTAGCTTTCCTTGAGCTAGGTAATTTTAAGTAACAGGACTACGTCAAAATATTTATTCAAGATGTGGTAAGGTTGCCTTGGAGAAATTCTCAGTTATAAATCTGGGCACACTAATTCTGTTAGTAAAACCCCCCGAATATTTACTTCAGAAGCAAGGAGTTTTAAGGACTAGATTTAAATCATAAAGTACAACTGTAGGTAATTTTCATGTCTTTATTTAAAATATTTTACTTTTGCTAAATGTGAGGTAATTCTAATAGAAAAATAAAATAAAACAGTGGAAATTTAATAGTCCAAGTGGAAATCTTTTGTCTACAATTCAGCACCCAAAATTAGTGTCACTAACTTGCTAAGTATTCCATTTGAAAAAAAAGCAGTTACCTCTGTTCTCCTTTTTGAAGAGGAAACAAATAATGCCTTCATAATTAACTGCATTATCAGGTATTTTGTACATATATTTCATTTAACTATACTTCAGAAAAATAATATTTTAACCCAGGACAGTTTATGTATCACCAAAGTTTGGGAAGACTCAGACACAGACTCACTCTCACATTAGTTTTGATACGGAAGAAATTGTCATGCAGCAGCTGGAGATAACATTATTCTCCTTTGGTTTATTTGTTTATTTAGAATTTAACTTTGAAACTATCCCATAATTTCACTGCTAGTGGGTAAACTACAGAAATGAAATCTCAAAATTTTTGGCTCCGAATCAGTTCGAATTCAGATGTGCAGCCAGGGCAAGGATATATGTTCCATAGCAATGCATTGTTTTCCAGATTTGCAAAACTAACCTACCAATAAAAGGCTTAAAGGTGTGGTGGTCATGCTGGTAGCACTGTTAATATCCCATATAACCTAAAAACTGTGAATTTCAAACCAGCATAATCTAAATTTTTAAAAATTCTGTTAACCTATGAATTTGATAGGGATGAATGGAAGCAGCTCTGTATGAGCTGTGCATGGCAGAGCATCCAGGGGAAACAATTCTCATTCAAACACACTTCAACATTAAACCACATTCAACTTCAGTTTCTGCTCAAAATAAATCTTATAGGGTTCTAGATCTATGATTTAAGTAGGTACTATAGAAATATACATTGCTGAAACAAACAGAAAGAGAGTAGGAGCTTGGGATCCTCTTGCTTCCATGGTGATGCTCCTCCCAGTACAGTAAAGCTCCAGCCTAACAGATCCAGACATCTCCTAAATGAAACAGCAATATAAGTAATATAAGCAATAGCAAAGGCATTGTATCTTGAATAAATGACCATAATATTTCCTATACAGTAGCAGCTTTTTCAAAATGATATGGTTTTCAAAGCTCCTAAGAAAATGATATTTTGAAAACACCAAATGTCTAGCATTGTATGTGAGGAGTACCCTCTGAAATTATTTAATTGCCTAATTATTCAGAGGTAATTAAAGTTAGGAAAAACAAAGTAATGAAAGACTAATTTTTTTTTATTAAAAAATGCATGTATCCTTTCTTTCTTTACACTCATACATTTCACTGTGAAAGTACATTGCCTTTACTGTGCTTCATTCAGTCTACTGCCTGATCATAATCAGATTTTTGGTAGCACTGGTATAATTCGATCCCTTTCAAGAGGAAAGTATGAGCATCTTGAATTGCCATAGAATTACCAGAAACCACTCTCAGTTATTTTTTAATTTAAGGAATTTTTTCCTTGGTTCTTTTCTTCTGTGCAGGACTTTGTCTACTCTAGCTGTTGCCTTGGCAACTTCTTGGTCATTTATGTTGATAACAGCGTTTGTAAGCTAGAAAGAGGTTTTTGAGGAAAGAAGGCTAATGTTAAATAAAAATAAAAATTCTTTTTCTTTTTAGTCTTTCCATTTATGCAGTCTTGCACTACTTCATGAAATAAGCCTTGGGGACCCTACCAGAGCTTGAATTTCTGGTGGGGGAAAGGAAGGGAAGGAGTGGGGCAGAGAAATGTCTGTGAAGATTATTTCTGTGGCAGTAGTAAGTTATGAAAGAAAAATAATGAATTCATACAACTTTGAAGACCTTGTAATAAAGGAACATCATCACCTGAAGAATCCCTAAAAATTCCTAGGCCAAAAATTAAAATGATTAAATAATATAATAATGATTGAAAGACAGTAATAGCACTCAGAGAGAAGAAAACTACGATAGTCTAAAGGCTGTTGCTTATTGTGAACTGTAGCCTGGAATAGAAATACCACTCTACTGAAATGTCACCCTTCTCCCCTGGCAGTTCTGCTCTGATTTTTAGCAAGCTCACAGAGCCAGTGCTGATCCCTCAGACTATGGCTAGACAAGTTCCAATATCTCCCTTGTTTAGAGCTAACAGGAGTCTCTTAGCCCACGTTGCTCTCAGCAATGCAGATATAACCACAGGCTATGAATCAAACAGCACTCCAAAAACTCCAAACAAAATTTTCAATAGTGTAGACTTGCAAACAAAAATTTTATTACAATCAAAATCAAAATTACTTATGAAACCTGGATATTAGTATTCTGCTGTTTGACATATGGCTAGAAAGCATCATTTCTGTGGCCTTTCATCTCTCAGTACAGCACTGAAAGAAGCACTAACTTCTGTTTCTTATCAGGACACAACCAGCAGACCAGTATTCCTGCAGACAAATATCTCAAATAATTTGGAAATCCTCAAAATACCTGGAGAAAAAAGGAAGTAAAACCCATTTATGTCCAGTTTGAAGAACATGCATATCCATTTCATAGAGTCCTGAAATAAGAATTAGCCTAAATTGTATGTGGTTTAACTGAAGATCAATTATAAAAAATCCACCAAATAAATAAATAAAATTGATAGCAAAAAACTTACATGTAGGAATGTACAGTAATAATTTTGACTCCAATGAAGAATACATGAAATTTGGTTTCAACATAAAAGATCAATATTAAACTGGCACAATCTCTCCAACACAACAGCATCACAGGTGCTGCAATAAGAGTAGCTGACTATCAGGGAACTGCACTGTGTAAGTGAAGATACATACAATTATAGAAAAAACCAAACCAAACCAAACCAAACCAAACCAAACCAAACCAAACCCAACCCCAAAACAACAAGAACAGCAAAATAGGAAAACCCTAAAATAGGAAAAAAAAATAGAGCTAGGAAGCAAACAAAATGAAATGGATAACAGCAGCAAAAAATCTGAAGAAAATGCTAAAAGTAACGATAGTGAAATACTGCATCAATTCCCATTTCTATGTACATGGCCCACAAAAAGAATAGTTTCCAGGAAGAACAAACAAAGAAAAAACCCTCTCTACACTGATAATGAAAAGATGAAAGAGTATAACAAGATGTTTCCAAGAGTGATTTGTAGATTAGAATCAAATAAACTATTAAGTTGTAATGGAAATTAACCATCTCATAAATGTTTCTCACACCTCAAAGAAATTACACATGCAGAAAGAGACTGATATCCAGCAAATTTGTTGGTAAATCTAAGCCAGTGGGAAATTTGCAGTGATGAACTCCCCACTAAAATATTGAACCTTTTTAATGAAATATGGGACTAATAAAAGCTGTCAAAAATGCCCTTATGGACAATCAAAGAAGAGTGATTAAAGTTACTCCAATAGTTACTATGATACATTTTTTTCTTTGCCAGTTTACCACAGCACCTCATTAATCAGAAAAAAGACAGAGACTGGTTGAAGGTAAGAAGCTGGGATTTGGGCCTGAAAGGTCACACATTCACCAGATTTTCAAAATTAGCATAGTTGTCAAAAAGGACAATAGATCAAAAAAAGCTATTAAAATACCTTTGGTATGCAACTTTTAGATTTCAATGGAATATTTGACATTCCATACTACAATTCACTCTGGAACATCTTGAAGTTTAAGAAAGAATTAGTTTAAGAAAGAATTAGCTTTGAAAAGGTTTCCCATTATGCTTAAGGTCAAACTGCACAAGTCTATAGTAACAGAAAATCATGACAATGAGAATTTATTCTCTTACTCTCTCTGCCTGTCTTGCTCTTGATTTCAGTATAATGAAAAGCAGACACACATATCATATAGACAATGCTTGATTAAAAAACTATTTTATAGAGTCAGATTTTCTGAATGAAGCTATTCTTTGAAGAAGTGAAATTTAAAATGAAATTTATAAGAAGAAATTACATGAGTTTTTTCTTTTAAGGAGTGACAGTTGCTCTTTTAAGGAGTGACAGGAAAACATGCCCGGAAAGGGTATTTCTTCCAGAATTGCACAAATATGTTTAATAATTAATTGCATAAAGCAAACCAGTTCCCAGTCCAGGCATTATGGTAGAAATCAAGAAGATACAGGGCACTGGACCATTCATTTTCTTCACAGGTAATGTGAATTTCGGTAATTGCCAAAGCAGTAGATTCATCATCCAAAATCTACAATTAAAAAAAAACAAAAACAAAAACAAAAAACTATGAAGGTGACTAGTGAAATTGTTTTAACACAATAAAAGCTTAAGATCCATAAAAATACGATTGAAAACACTCTGCAGTTAGGGTGGGGTATTTAAAAATGCATCCATCGTAGTTAAAATACTAAATATTTTTTCCTCTAATATTTTCTGGAAGCTAGAAATAACTAGGTGTACCTTAAAAACAAATCAACAGAATCTAGGACAGACCTGTGCTGTACATGGAGGAACACACAAAAGAGGGCACACACAAGTTTGGTGCAGAAGAATGACAAAGGTTGTCCTAGGACAGATAACAGCAGTGGAGCCTGCTTTGTGTTCTGTCTCATTAGATGACACAGAAACAAATGGCACTCGACATAAAACAAGTTGCATAATCATCAGGGTATCTGTCTACATGACTCACTCTGAATATGGATTTGTGCTTCTTCATGTAGTGCCATATCAAATTCAGAATTTACTGTCAATGACTTGCAAAATTACACCTCTCATTGATCATGTAAGTTTTTTATTGCGCCAGTGTGCAAATAACTTTGTGTCTTCTTCACAGTATTTTTGATCATTCCTAGCACACTATGCACTTGTAATTTATAACTTCATCCCAGATGTTCAAGTCTTTTATTCATTAAAGGCATAAATTCAGCAAGCTTTTAGAGCAAATTCATATATTTAGACATGTATTTAGTTCTATTAAGTCAATACTTCAAAGAGATCTTTAAATGAAGCTCATACCCTAAGGGGTATTTTTGAACCAGAGCTACAAATCCTGTCAGAAATCCATGTCTTGCATGAAGACTTTGTTCTATTGTGTTTCAAATTGGACCAGACTAATATGTGTCTAAGTTACATAGAGTATACTCAGCTGACAGAATTGCCAAGCGTGCACACGTCAGTTATACACCAGAAATGTTTGTGTAAACAAAAGAGAAGTAAGTTTCTTAGGTCAGGAAGCTTACTTCCCTTCTGTTCAACTACAGGAAATATGCAAGAAGTAAAACATTCATTAATTCAAAAACATAAAAAGGAATGGGGAAAAAAGAAAAGGAAAAGGTTCCATTTTCTGCCATGAAGATAAAGGTCTGTGTAGTTTTAAAAGGGATGTACATATTACAGACATTCAATTCCTCCTTGAAACCTAAGGAATAATGTGTTATGACCCTTTTGAGGTTTAGGTAAAACCAGTAAAACTTGTCATCTGATCCAGAGTTTTAAACTGTGACCTGGGGAGCCAATACTGCTCTTGGGAAATAATCAGGGAACTACTTTCTGTACTAATATTGATGATAAAACTTGAAAGTCATTTACCTTTTTGATGTTAGTACAATGTAAATTTGTCTCCACATTGACTGATTAAGCTTTCACAAAAAAAAAAAAAAGGGTACTGGAAACTGATTTGTCATGATTAGAATTTCCTAGTGGAGCCATAGCACTGATTGACTCTAGCACCAGAGCCACATAAATTCCCTATCCAAGGATAGAATAAAACCAGATATGTTGAAATAACTTGAGATAGCTAGGTTTGCAAAATGCTGTGCATATTTCAGCTGGCTGATGGGAGTAGGCATCATATGATCAGCCCTATGTTTTTTCTGGGCTGACAGGCAAAAAATAACTCTTTCTGGGTGTAGCTCATTGGAATTTGGAAATTCTATTTTTGCATCTTAAGAAACCCAAATATAAAACCATGTTCCTAAGAATTTTACTTGTTTTTCAGTAGATGAGAAAGAAATCCATAAAAAGAAGCTGTGTCTAGTTGCAAAAGGAGCTTTCTGGTCAAAAGTGAAAATTTTTTTAACCTAAAAGTCTAATCAACAATATTTTTGATCTGTCTCAGGAGTTCTCCCTGCAGTAACAGTTGTTGGACAGTTGCTCCCTTAAATACTCAGACTAATACCACCTAATGCATTGATACATTTAGTATTCCACAATGCTGAATTGGAAATCCTAACAGAACATCTCTTTCCCTTGCAGTTTTAACCTATGCACTCTGTATTTGAGACCCACCTCAAAGAGTCAGTGACAACAAGAATATGAGCACTCATATCTGAGCTGCATTTCTAGATTCCCAGAAAGAAATAAATTTTTAATGTGTCTCTTAACCCCATTTGGGAAGGATAGAGGACAGGTTTATATGGTTTCTTCTGCACTGGAAATATTTCTTTTCAGAAGCTAGGATGGTACCATTTTAATGTAATTATTTTGTGCTATTTCTGCCCCACTCTTAAGCTGTGAGGTCTAGTGGAATCAGGAACAACCTTTTCTGTATGCATGTGGGTTGTGACCTCTACAGTTTCAGACCTGCTTTCAGCTGCTTTCAACAGCCTCCCATTTCATTAGCACATTATTTCAGGCGAAACAGCACCTGGAAACTAGGATTCTATAGATTAGCATCCCTCATTTCTATACAGAATATCAGCAATTCACTGCTGATGGAAAATACTGTGACTACTTGCCCGTGAGGATTTTATTTACTTGCGGCTGAAAATATGCTGCATGTCTGTTTGGGTTTCTGTTGCTTTACCCACAAACCAGTTCCATGCCTGCCCATTTTAACTTCATTTCCATCACAACTTCCTTCTCTATGCTTTGGGTAAAACTAGATTTCAGACCCTATCCATGCTTTTCCACTTTTTGTAAATTACTGCTTTTTGCTTTTTCCCTTTTTTTCCCAACAGCAGCACCTTTGGTGTTATTTCTTTGGCCTTGAACCAGTTTCTATCTCCTGCCAAGTGCTGTAGATCCACAAAGTGCTTGTTCTGCAGTTGTAATTTTGCTGCTTCATATAAAAGAGCAGAGCTTGCTCTGGAGCCCTTGCTAAAAATAGAACTGAATTTTTCTTAGGTCTCCTACTGATTTGCCAGATTGATTTTATCTCTGCTAATCTGAATAATGCGTTTGCATTCTCCTTTTCTCTTAGAATCTTGCTGCATAAATATTTTGCTTGATACTTCTGAAAGGTTATTTATATTGTTTTATATAGAAGACTATTATGCCTGGATGTCTTAACCCTTTATTTTCTGCCAAAACATCATTGACTGTACAAATCATTTGTATGCATACAGTTGAGCTGTTTCAAGGTTAACTTTGATAAGGTCACCTTAAACTAAATTTTTTCACTTTTTTCATCTTCTCCATCTTTCTAAAGGCCAGTCTTGAGAACATGTCAATAAAAGCAGGGAGTTGTTTATCATGCACTTAAACATAAATCCTTTCTCTCTTCCCCTGCCACTCCTCTATGAATACCTTGAAAATGTTGTTTTAAATTATGGATTAATACCCTGAAAACTTTTAGCAATAAAAAAAATACAGACTTGGTATTGCAGAGTGGAAGGGGAAGGAAATTTGTTTAATAAGTTTTTTTTTTAAAATGTATACTTAAAAATCCAAGTCATTAAGAGAATAATAGAGAGTTGATCATCGATATGGTAGTTTCACTGTCATGAAAACAAGAAATCAATAGGTCTATTTAAAAAAGTGATTGTCAATATAGCCTTAAATATATGCATAGTTTACAATTTAAATATGCATAGTTTACATTTAAATAGAATGTAGTCTAATTTCTTTTGGAAGAAAATACTTGCAAATGCACTTTGCTGTGGAAAAAAATGAAATATAGCTGAAGTTGGCACCTCCACATAGGATCCAATCCAATTCAAAAGAAAGTGCCTGTACCTGTAGTGAGCTGTTTGAGTATTCAGAGCAGATACATGAAATTTGAACCTTCAGCTAATTGCCCAATAGAGTACAATAATTAGGAAAATAGCCCTTGAATAGCACACCAATTCTTCATTTCTGTTTCCATGTTTTTAAGATGGCTTTTGAAATCCTTATGAACATTTAAGAAATATTGCAGTCTTCTTAGAGAGTAAAGAGGTGAGTAAGTGTATTTTTGAGTGTACAACAGGTACTTGCTGTTGTGCTGATCTATCACAACAACCTGAAGCATTCCACCACAGTTCTACCAGCACAGTCACAGCTGACTTTGACCCACTGGATGGCAAACCCAGAGTGCCCACGCCATGCACTATTGCCAATAGAAACAGAAAGCAAACACACAATGTATGCTTGTATCCAGAATTTGCATGCTGTTAACAGGAATATTTCCTCCATTTTGGTCCTGCTGTCAGATCCTCAGTAATTCCAAGAATCCTGAGCAGAAAACAAGATGGGAACATGGGCAGGAGAAGGCATTTAACATGCTTTGACGAAAGGAGGCTCAACACTAACCTGATATTTATTTATACATGCATGTGTACCCAAAGATATTCCCTATGAATTAAGAAGTGCAGAGGGCATCTTGAATAGTGAAAGAAAAAATACTTTTGTTGAACCAAGAAGAGAAGTTAATGTTTCTCTTTCAGGCAAGCACCAAGAAGGTTAATCACAGGGTGAATATATTGTTTGAGTCATTACCAAAAGGCCAGTCATTAATAAAACATTCATCACTGTGACTATCTTACTGCAATAATTTCTGTTATTTTCATGTGTTTAGGAAGTTTTAGGATTCTTTGCAGTCACCCTGATTTAAGATGGAGATTCAGACAGATATCAATGTAGTGATGCCACTAAAAGTGAAATGTGGAACATATTTCTGTAGTTTTACACAGCCAGGAACAGAAAGGATACCGATTTGCTAAGTTTACAAAGTATATCATTAATATAGAAAGGAATGGGAACAAGAGGCAATGATACAGGGTCCTCTGTGTTAGTAGATTTCAAGATCTGTCTTTCCCAATGCACATGGTACCAGACGCAGATGAACTTTGTTTTATGAGAAGCTTTGTCCATATTGCAACTTCTGTGAATTTGCCTGTGTGGCTGCTTATTAACACAAACAAGAAGTACTAAATACATAGACAGCATGCAATAAAGTTCCAAGGTTGGTTTTTGGAGGGATCAAGCTCTGGAGGGTCAGAGCTTTACATTGTACAGAGAATTGTTGGATATTAGTCACATTAGGTTTTACCTCTTGGGTGTTTACCAGCAAAATTAAATGTACATCTGGTACAAGAAGCAAGTAATACTGCTTAAACCACTGCCATATGAAATCACTCATTTGCGACTTACAGTGCATCATTTGTATGTCAAAGAGGAGTTTACTGGAAAAAAGAGTCTTATGTAATGTGGATCTCATCTTTATGCATAAAATAAGTCAGTATTAAATAGATGCATGAAGAAACATTGACAGTTTAAAATATACTTACAGACTTAAAGACACTTGTAGGACAATGTCATGTTTGAATCTGAATAAGCCCACTAGTATGTATAGACATAAAGAATTTTCTAGCATAGGCACTTGTATATGTACAAACAAGGTCTAAGATAAAGTCTTAGTTTAAAAGATGTTTCACTGAAGTTTAAGGATATCTGCTTGAATTAAGAATTCAGAATCCATCCAACAGCAATTAAGTCAGGAGCATATGAAAAGGATAAAAACATACTATTTAAATATGATTTGATAAGTAAATAATCTTTATATAAACAGAGAAATATGTATCCACTGAAAAATACAGCATTTAATTACATTTTTAAGAGTGTGATTCTATTATCCCTAGTTAAATTGTCACACTCTGTCAATTATTATTTACACCACAGTCAAAACCAGGTAAAATGCTTCTTGAATGTATAGAAATTGCATAAATATACTGCCACCTAATTCTGGATATTCTAAGTTTGTGATGTTAATGTTCTACATCTAGATATGTCATTGAACATCCCAATTTCAGTGCTGACAAATAGTCAAGTACAAAACTGACACTTATTAGTTGTTACTAATCCCTCTTTAGTTGACTTTGCTGGAAGGAAATGACTCATTAGACACTACCAGAATACAGCTTACATTGAGCTTTCTTACCTACTGCAGTGATGGTTATAAGGTAGGTACCTGGGAAAAAAAAGGGTATAGTTGATCCTAATAAATTATTTTTGGACTATAAGAAAATACAGGTCAAGTATAGAAGAAGCAGATTAAGAAATGAAAACAGATCTTGATGTGGATGAAAAGAGACACAACATTTTGAAGGACAGCTCAAATTTCCAGTAGAGACACAAAGGAAAAATCAGAATTAGTCAAGAAATTGAGATAACCTTGGTTGAGAGGAGAAGTCTTAGACCAGAGATTTAGATGATCATGTCTTGGAGATAGAAAGGAAGTAGGATTTTATACTCTCAGACTGCTGAGTGGAATACTGAACACTCATGATAAGAGTAGTGCAGCTGCTCTTACTAATTTAGGGTGAGATGCAGAGCAGAGCAGCAGCACACATAGAATGTTTTTCTTGGGTAAAACCTCAGTCATTTTGCATTTAGGAGTGCATATTCTGTGACAACTATCAGGGCAACACCACGACTGACTTTTCATGATCTATACTGTCTGCTCATATTTATTATGGGGATTTTTGCAATTGCAACTCTCCAAGAACATAGTGTAACTACATTGCCTCTGGGACTGCAAGGTGACTTTCTCAGGGCTTTCTTATGAGCACCATAGATTATATGTTATTCTAACCTAATTTAGCCACCATAGATGGAGTTATTTAGAGGTTCTGTCCTACAGAGCTTCTGAGCGTTCCAAGATAGATCCAGCATTTGTCATGTGCATTTTCCTTTCCTTTGATCAGAACATATAGAGTCCATCTCTTATACCAATTTACTGAATATGTTTTGTTGAAGTTCAGTTTAGTAGAAGTCACTCTTGATGCATTAGGAAAAGTGCTACAGAGAACTGAGGAAGGAATAAATTTAAGGAGCAAAGCAAGAGTGGAAAGAATAAGGTGCTTGGATACACAGAAACACTGAGATTAGAGCAGCAATAAGAGTTCATTTTGCATTAGTGTAACCAATGATGAATTTATTGATAGCTCCTAAGGAGAGTCTGGATGATATAACTAAGGCACCGTGTCAGTGGTATTGCCATGCAAAAAAAAAATGATATCATCATGCATAAAATTTTTTTACCAGAAGCTCTCAGTGGTATAGTTTAAAAAAAAATTAGTGCAGTGAATAGATTTGTAGGAAGAAATTCAGCCTGCCTTAAAATAGGTGTCTGACTGTTGGTTGAAGGATTCCTCTTACTCCATCTACTGTATCAAATGCCCATTTGTAACAACACATCTAGCTAGGTACATTTAGTCTTAATCTCAGACTGAATCCCACTTATGAATTCTACACATCTGAAAAGATGAAGAGGCCATCTGGGCTCCGCAGGTGAATAGCTGGATTGGATACAGGTCTCTAGGAGAGCCTGCTGAGACTGCTGTTGGAGCTCTCACTGGGAGGAGAGACCTCATAGCATGATAGGTGAAAGAGTAGCTTAAACTGTGTGTTAATAGGTGACAGATAACTGTGAGAAGGTCAGTTTGTTTCACTCTTGACAGCTGCTCTCACCACAGCCAAGCTCAATTCCCCAGGTCAGCATGCATGCCTTGGGTGACCTGCCACATACCTGCCACATCCTAGTACACCTGCAATGATCTTTGCTGTTCATGGATCCCAGTACAGCTCTTTTGCCTTTAAAAAACTTTTTATCTGTACCTTGATATTGCCTATATTAGAGGCTTATTCAAGACACAGAATATTTACCCTCTTACCATCTTTTTCTAGGATCATCAGAATAGATGAATTTACATTAATACATGAACTGATTTTTATCAACACCTGCTGTAATATATGGACCCAGGAAAATACTGCTCTTCATTCTGCAGCAGAATTTATTTTTTGTGAAAATTATTTATTTCAGGACCGAAGTGGATGTAAACCAGTTACAGTCAATATTAATAATGGGGCATCTTGGACCCAAGAGCAAGTCAGGACCACTGAAAATATACTACAGCAGTAAATAAGTCCATTTAATATGGTGCTTAAAGAATCAGGGTCAGCAACTGGTTCCAGTACAGACGCAGTGATTTTCTTAAGGAGCTAAGATTCATGTGGTAGCACTTAGTCCTACTGTCCTATGATTAGCCAAGAGCTACATGGAAAGAAAAAAAGCTTAATTCCAAGGTTTGGTCCCCATTTTTTTTTTTTTTCAGAACTTCTCAGGCAGAGGAGTGTATTGTAGCAATCAAAAGGAAGGAACTGTTTGAAGTGCAGCCTGCCAAAGCAGCAAAGGCAGTAGGAAGGGATTGAGACCTGCTCTACAATAAGGTAACAGAAACACAAGCAGCAGGTGCTGCAGTGCCACCCACACAGGAGCAGCTTGTTGCCCCCAGGCAGTGCAGCTCTCACCACAAGGAGTGCAGGTGTCGTGGGTGTTGTGCACACAGGACAGGGATCTTGGGGCTCAGAATGTGCTCACTGTGGGGTTTTGTTAACATTTGCAGTGTGCCAGGCCTCTGCACTGCTATGTCTGTCTGCTCTGGTTTGACCCCATGTCTTCTGGGCTTTTTAAAGCTGAGTTCATACATAGTCTTAGCAAAATCCCTGCTTTGTTTTTTTATACTTCTCTGAGTATTGATATTCTAATCAGATGCTGGTGCCACTGTGATCTTTTAATTAAGGTCAATTTGAACGTTTATTAGTTTATTAGCATATGGTCACATAAAGATGTTAAATGTCTCATTTTCATTCTCCATGATACTGGTTGTACTACAAATATATCTGGCTGGTATTTCAATTTAGACATAGCAACATTCCATTTAAAACAGAGCAAAAAGAAGCTGTCTCAGGTATGTGTCTGCAAACTAGGAGACATTTAGATATATAAAGCACACTCATTACAAGCCAGGTAAGTGAAAATCATTGTGACCCAATAGTGCAAAGATTTGGAATATCCACACAACAAAAAAAAGTCTTGAATAAGATATCATTAAAGATCATTTCACGGAAACAAAAGCCTGGGCATATTCACCTTCCAGTTGTTTCAGCTTCCCTTCCACATAGATGAAGATATTAAAGAACTTTTTTAAGAACTCTGAGCTTTGTAAATGCATTTTCAAAACAGCACGAGCCTCTAATGTTTCAGTTATAATAGATGAAGAAATTTTTACTTCAAACTTAAGACGCTTCAGAAATTTAAGATCCAAATAATGTCTGAACAGCTACAGAAGTTTTGCAGGGCTCTGCCAAGACACCCTGTTTGGAAGGAGCTGGATGAAAGTTGCTGGGGCAAAATGCCTCATCAGGTAGTGGTAAAATAAACAGCAGGAAAAGAAATTAGATTGTAGCTTGATATTTTCAACTTAATAGTTTTGTCTTGAAAAAACCCTCAAAGTCTGAAATCTTTAGATAACCTTCTCTTTAGATAAGGAAAGAACTTTCCAGCTCTTTTGTCCGCTGTGCTAATGAAACAAGGGTAGCTACAGCAGAACTGCAAACCTCCTGAAGTACAGAATATGAGACCTCATCACTTCTGTAGTCCTTCCCTGCTGGTTGTATTTTAATGAACTTTACTGAGCTGATATTTTTCTTAACAGCCTGAATACAAGGACTGAGATAATGTGACAGCAACTTGGTTTCTATGTTTTAAAAGTTCTCCTGCTTTTCCCATCATATCCTTCATTCCCAGAGGAAAATCCCAGTTTCATAAATTCAAATGCCACCAGTCCAATATAGACTGGATGTTAAACTGTGTAGCTCTCAGTCTTAAATTTTGCTTCTGAATTTTGTGCACTGGCATAGCAATGATCAAAGAGGCTGTGACATCTCTGGGTGCAATGAGAAAGATTTCTTCCTCACCTTTGTGCCAGAATTGCTTATACAAAAAGTAGCATTGAGCACTCTTTGGAATAATCCTGCTCAAATCTCGCTTCAGATTGGCTTTCACTGCCTCTTACACTGTTACACCTGCAGATGCCCAACCTTTGCTCTTTTCCCTTGAATGGGGAATGGCAGTTGTCAGGGGTGAGGGTGGTCTCTGACAATATTTTTTAGGGTTCCTCTGATATTAGGGCAATAGTGGCAAAAATAAAAGAAGAGCAGTGTGACGACCACGGCTTAGCAACATAAAATACTTTAATAATAGTGAAAATAAATGGGGGACGAGGCCCAAAAATCCAAACACACTAACCAGCTCTTAGTAGGAGTCGACGGTGGAAGACCAAGAGGTAGGGAGGTCCAGGGTATAAATGTGGGGTAGGAGAAGGGGTAGAGTTGAGTTTAGGGTCCAATGGGTAAAGGGGCAGTGGGGAACAACCACACTAAGAACAACCAACTCAAATTCCAAATTCTTTGTGCCATTTTTGTCCTTCATTGAGCAAAACAAAATATAGCCATATGTAAAACCTATATAAATCATAAGCCTTCCTCAGGCTAGCTTTTTTACTTTCCCTTTTCATCCTGATTTATCTTGCTTTACAATGAATATGCACACATCAGGAAAGAAATAATAATTTTTTTCCCACTATTTCTTTGATCCACATTGCACTACTTTCACTTCTCAGCTCTACTCTTTAGTAGGCAAAATGGATAAAGTCTAAATTTATGAGGAGAGCAGATTAATAGCAAAGATATTTGGTCTCCATAGTAATGTTGCGTCTTTGTTACTAGAGATGAAAAATCACAGGTAAATAATGCAGAAAAGACAAAAGCCTAGACTCTTAATTAACTCCTTCCCCACCTCTTCATTTGGTTTCTTTTAAAAGAAAATCCTGCACTGTTCAAACAATTAAATAAATATTGCTAACACATTTGTGAGAGAATCTTGAAATCTAATTAATGGATTGGTGAATTACAGTAAAATAGGGCCACATAGTCATAAAACTAATTTTTAAAAATTCATTCCCTGGCAGAATAGAACACTTGAGATGAAAATGTAAGTTTAATATATGTTATTTTGGGAAAAGAAAAAAAGAAGCAGCAATACCCAGTCTATCTGCCTTTTGATATTTATTATCTATGCATTACAGTCTGTCCACTTACGCACAATTACCACTATTGCCCAAATTGTCTTTTATTAAAAAAAATATGAGTCTGAATGTAGCTTTTTATCTCATAGGAGAAAAACACCCAACAACCTAGAAGAATGAGCAGAATAAAAGGAAAAAAATTCAATTATTCTTTCACGTTCCCATTGATCGAAGATACGCTTTTCCCTGCTGCAAGCAAAAAGAGAAAATTCACACAAAGGGAAGGTGCATTTTCCTTAGATATCTGAATTCCTTCCAACTAGGTGCCACAGCTGTGTGCACTTTCATAACACTACAATACACATAAGTATGTAAGCTTTTGGTGGGAAGATATGAAATAATTATGCATTTTACCGTGAAAGAACACTCAACAACTCATCTCCTGAGGATTCATGGCAGGCCATTGTTCAGTTTGCTCACGGAACAAAGACAAAAAGTCAATGGAAACAACGCCAGGCTACATGTGTGAGAACCTGACTTCACATTTTCTGGTAATGGATTTCAAGAAATTAACAATTGCAGCAGTTCCTACAGTTTCCAAGGTAATTCTAAGAGCACATGGGTTTCTGAAAGCCTGCATGTCTATTTGCTTTTTGTCCTTTGGTTTTAATACTAATTTAAATGAGAAATTATTAAAGAAATACAGAAAGAAATTAAAGAAATAAAGAAATTTTTAAAAGAAAGAAAGAACAAGCATGACACATCGTGGTATCTCCTACATACAAATCTCCTGACTTTTAAAAATATTCTGCTTTTACAAAGCATGTATGTTTTTCATCTTTCTGTGATTTTATTTTTCTTTTCTGCAGCATTTTGTTGCGGGCTGATGACTCCATTCCAATAATGAACATTATGGAAGTTATCCCTCATTAAACAGCTGCATGTTGTGAAGCAAACAGAAATATTAAAGCAATTTATCATAAAATAAGTTGCATACTTTGAAGCACGGAAGGTAAAAACAGCTTTTTGCTGTTTCTTATTCCTGTCCACATTCCTCTGGTGATTTTAAAATACCTCTGTAAAGTTATATTTTCTTACTGCTTTCTCCCATCCCTGGGAAATAAGTTCTTAGGTATAATATCTTGTATGTTCTTCATTTCTGCTATTATCTGCCATTCTAAGCTTCTGTTTTTATTCCTCTTCAGCCTAGAGGCTGACATACACCTAAATACTCTCATTTCACATTAGGGATTACTTACCTTCTCTTAAGACAATATTGTTCCCAGTAAATGTTTGATGAGTTAGGGCTTAAGAGAAAAAATAGAATGCCTACATTTTATACTACCAGTATTTCATCTTCATAGCAAGACACAGAATAAAATCCTACAGCCAAGATAAAAGTTGACTTATATGTAGTGTATTTTATAGTGTGCTGTGGCTATTTGCATGAAAATGCAAAATGAGAAAGAATTACTATGTTCTCACACTATTTCTAAATATTTTACTTTAAAATTGATTATGAACTCCAATTATTGCTTTCAAGCTCATGGACTTAGTTATGCAATCCCTAAACAAATGAAATAATACTGATTTAGTGTTTAGAAGTCTCTTTGCAATGGTATTCTCAGACAAAAAAAAATGACAGCTTGATGCAAACTTTAGAGAAGAGAAATGTAAGTTTTTAATTTTTTGGATACACATGCATACATACTACATATACATATGAATATATGTGATCATGTTGAGCATTTAAAACTTCAGCATGTCAGAATAATTCTGTCTTCTCTCAGATGATAATAGGTTTCTCTTATGATACTATCCTCCATATTCTTTTCCCTTTATTTCTGAATTGTTATAAATTTTTTCTGCAAATAGAAAGAAATGGAATTTTTCTGATTAAGTATTTTTTTGCTTGAAAGAAGCAGTTACAAAGAAAACTTTTCATTGAAATTTTGTCAATTTCTTTTGGGAAAGTTCTCTGGGGTCCAAGTTCACATCTAGGAAAATATATTGCCATGTGAGTGTGACAGACTGATTACAAGGATTTTTATTTAATCTTAAGCCATGTGGCAGATAATTTTATATTTTTAGACGAATGTACTGTAAGTTCATTCTGGACTATTTGTGAAACCTGTTGATGCTAAAAGACCACTGAGTTTTTTTCAGTAAATATAGTCCACATAATTTACTCATTCTAATTTGTCTTGTGGGGGCCCTTCAGCTACTTGAATTTGATGTGGAAATTGCCCAAACATCATTTTTAATAAACATGGCAGTTTTATATTAACAAATTAAAAAAAAAAGACAGGATACTAAACTTTCTAGGTAATATCAAATGTTATTTATGTTCTTCTGAAGCAGCATTCTGTGTTTCTAAAATTGTAATACTAGGTAAGCTCAGTTTGCTCATCTGCATAACTCAGATGAATTGCTTTGATGAATAATTAACTTTACGGGCATTTATCAGAGATAGCCACTGTTTTTCATTCTATTTGATGCGACAGAATTTTCTGTTAAGTGCTATTCTTCATTTCCTTCGCCAACATTTTTGTATTCTTGAAAACAATTGAAAGCATTTAAATTCAACCATCTATGTAAAATAGCTTTCCACAAATCTCTGTGTTGGAACACATTTGTTGAGCAGAAAGCCAAAAACGAAGACAGAGTTGGAGCATTGTGTGACATGTACAGGAAACCGAGGGGGCACCAAGCAGGTAGTGGGCTGAAACCAAAGGCTTGTAAAGCCTGACACTGATTAATAGGGCTGGACATCTCTTCACCCCATCATCCAACATCCACACAAAGGAGTAGCAGACGGCAGCAGCCCAAGCTGTGTGGGTGTCTGCAGGAGCTCCAGCAAAGATCACAGCAGAGGCAGCGAGTGCGCTGCCAGCAGGGCATGGCGCGGCTGCCAAGAGCTGATGGGCTTATGCACCACTAGAGCAGGCTCAGAGGAAACATCCCTGTCTCATCACCTTCCCATCAGTGCGCTCTGACACGACCAAGGCAGAGAGTTCAGGATTTAAATTCCTGAAAAGAGCACAGCATTTAATTAAGTAAGCCACCTGTACTGATATTTTGCAGGAATGCACATGAGTTCAGGAGTGAATGTTTGCAGGAGGTACAAAAAGTGTAAATCTGTGCACCTACAGGAGGGAATCTGTCTAAAATTGGAGGCTGTCTATTACTAACCCTATTTGGGCAATGGCAGGGTGACTTTTGCAGATATGTTTTTTCCCTGTGTGTGTTAGTTACGAAGCTGGTTCAAGTAGCTTTTGCAATAAGAGGTCACAAAGAGGGATAAGAGGGGGACACACAAGGAGCAGGTGACCCTGAGTCACATAGCACCACAGACCCTTTCAGCATCTGGTCTCACAGGAATGAAGGAACTGAGAGTATGGAGAGCATCTTAGTAGGATGAAACATTATCTGAATGACAGACAGGTTTATCTACCCAAGTCCTGGGCCAAGAGCTCAATCAGACAGCTATAAAGAAGCTGTCATCTAGGAAAGACACATCTGCTTGAGATAGCACTATCACATCAGACTCAGGTACCTTGTGTGTGCTGATCTTTTCTTATATATTGTCTTCTGGTTTCCAAAGGAGCTATTATTCTGTGCCTTATCCTGTAGTAGGTTTTACAAGTGGAAATAATATGTCTAAGTTGAAAACAAGATCAACGATGTTGTGAAATTAATTTTCAGATTAATTTTTTGATGAGGTTATGCAGCATAATTGAATTAATAACTTGTCAAGAAAATCCTACACAATATTGTCAATGATAAAAATACAACTGCAATTTTAATCTATTGCTGTTGAGTTAAATACTTCCTTTATTCTGTAAACAAAATTCAAAATATTTCTCAGTGTATCTAAGTGCTTCTGCATCCTCTTGTGTTTAGTCATAGGTATAGTCTTAAAGACCTAAAAAAATTCAGTACTATAGAATTATTCTGTACCTTAGCAGGATAGGATTTTATAGCAGATAATTGAATGTCTGTGTGCTTTCATAGAATTTGGCAATAAATATCAATCCTGACTGTGCTCAACACTTTTTACGCATGCCATTTTTTTGGAATATTTTAGATATTTTTATAGATTTTTGATAAGTCACTTTGCTACTTTAAAAATTAATTGTTTTAGCTTCTCTAAATGATGTTTTTATCTATGGAGAAGTCAAATTTCTGTTTCATCATATGCACAGATTTTTGTATTAGTCAAGGTGAATTGATAATACAATTTTACAAGTTGTCACTCAATGTGCATGAAGGATGGGTTGCTCTTCTCTTGTAAAATCTGAATCTAAATGTTGTATTAAATTTTTCAACTATGCTGCATTTATCTCGAAATAGTGCCACTTAGCAGTAGTGGCTTGCAAGGCTCATCTTGCAAAGGAAAAAGGGACAGTAAGGAAAAATGGATAGTAATGAAAAATATTTCCTCTTGTTTTGAACAAAATAGTTATAGAAACTGTGTATAAAATACACTGTTATTTTCTTCATGTGTACCAATATAATTTACTTAAGTCTTAACACTTCCTATGAGACATAGACTAGTAGTATATGATCACATTTTGCTGTATACACACACACCCCAATGTTTTTAGGAAGAAGGACTTGCTCTCCCACACTAGTCCCTGGGATTTATGCATGGCACAGAGAGGCTAGTCCCATATGCCTCCTGTCTTTTCCTGCCAGCTTGTTTTTTTCACGTCAGTATCATCTTGTGTCTGAAAGCATCAAAAACTTGAAGTGAGACTCATGTTCATGCATGCCCATTTACCTTTCACCCAAAGGGAAAACACTTTGTACTCCAGAAGTGATAACAATTTTCATGAGTATAGGGACTCTGTTTTGAGAATGCTTGTGCATCTTTGTAAGGGTATTTAAGGTGAAATATGGGCTGCTCAGCATAGTGACAAGAAAGCAGAATATTGTGGGGCTACAGTCCCGGGTGCATGGCGGGTGGCAGCAGAAGACAGCAGCTCATGTGGCTGAGGTCCTCCCAGGAAAAGCTGCTCTCTCCCACCTCTGTCCCAGAAAAAGCTACTTTAAAACATCTGGTATGATGGACTGGACTGGAAAAAGTGTATAAGGACTTTTCTGATGCCGGCATTCAAAGGTAGTGGGATTTTTGGAACCTAATCTGCTTAGAGTTTTGACATCCTCTGAAGGAACAGGAGCATCCCCTGAAATGTCTTTTCTGACAATGAATAAACTACTCAAATTAAACAGTGTGCAACAATGTTGTTTACACAGCAGATCAAAAGGATGCATTTTTGCTGCAGCAAATGACAACATGGCATTAAGGAAAGACTTTTCACAGTGACACTTTCTAAGCTCTCGCAGTCATTGTCATGAGTGGATAGTTTGGCCAGATGGAAAGGAAGCTATTTACACCATTTTCTTGGGCCTGTAGAAGTAATTTTGCCAGAGGTTTTGCCAGAGGTTTGCCAGAGGTTATAATTTTATAAAGCCCAGGTCAGTAATATTCCCCCCATGGACTTATTCTGCATATAAAACTAAATCAAGAATGTTGTTTTTTTTTTGTTTGATAGGTTATAGATCTTCTCAGAGATGAGCTATAAGACAATTTTCAAATGTCTGAGGAATAAAGGTTTGTCTTGGTATCACTCTTTCATGTATGACAAAATGATAGATTTAATTAAAATATTAGCTTACCATATAAAATACCAAGGCAGTATTTCATTATCAGGTACTGTCCTTTCTATACAAACCAAGTATAGAAAAAACAGCCGGTAGGATTTTGGGAAAAGTATTGTACAACTACATGGTGCTGACACAATAAGGCATCTAATGAGTCCTATTCTTGGCAAAGTAAAGCTCAATTCTGAGCATACAAAGCAGAAGGAAGATAATTAGTTGTAAGTAAACCACAATATATAAACTGGTAGTGATTCAAATTCAGTTTTATATGATGCAACTTTCAGAAGACAACAATAAGCACTTGCCTTGGTAACTTGTAGATACCACTAAGGTTTTTCCCAGTAACCATCAACCAGTGTTAAGTAATGTGCTCCGCTATAATTCGTGAGAAAGTGAAAAAAATAGCCTCATTTGCCTCACTCCCACCTTTTACTGTGATTAAGGAGGGAATTTTTTTCTAAAGGTATAGGATGCAGAATTTCTGTGCCAGATGATGCCATTAACATCTACCCTTTGACCAAAATCTCTGCAACTCTTCGGACTGCATAGTGGGAAGTCTTCAGATAGGAGGGAAGTGGCAATGGAGCTGCCAGGAAGAAGCCACTTCTTTAATGTAAATACAGAGAAACAGAAAGTACCCTCGATTACAGTCCAGGAGGGCTGTATGGGATGACTGGAGATGGAATCAGAGAAAACTGGGAAGTTGTATTCGCCTTCTAAGAGATGTTATAACAGTGAGGAAATTATGGAAGGAAATGCAGTTGCTGCTTCCAGGATGGAATGCAACTGGCATGCAGGAAATCCATTCCATTCACCACACACAGAGCCTGCAACCTTAAGCACATGCTAAGAGGGATGAAATGGAGGGTGGAGCAGAGTGGAGACACCTTGGCCAGGCTCTGTGGAAATCCTTGCAGGGATGGGAACCCAATGGTGCCGTGCAGCCAATAAACTGCACAGCAGCTGCCACCCGTGGCAGAGGGGAGATGATGTCCTGCTGCTGAACCAGCAGCTGGGGTGAAATCACTCTCTCTGGGTGCACTTGGTCCATTATAATCTGATTGCAATACCAACACACTCCTCCATGCCAAAGTTACCCACCTCCCAAGTATGACCACCCCACTGGGCATACACCCCATATTTTACTGACTGTATCTTTCAGAGCAAAGTAAGAGAATTTTGATCAAATTACTAGCAAAGTAAATATGACCAAAGCAATTCAAACTCCATCTAAATGCAAAAGAAATAATATAAAAGTCAGGAGAAGTTAGGGATGACTTCATTGTAACACTTGGGATGGGTTAATGGGTGGAGTCTGGCTTCTCCCCCATAGAAATGCCTATTTTAAGAACTGTTTTCCATTTGCTCTAAATTGTTTGGTTGAGTGGGATTCCACTGATAACTAGTTTGTCTGTATATTGCTTTAAATTTCTCTTTGCAGTCAATCACTATCACCATCAATCTTCAAAACTTAACCTGTCACAATTCTCTTGCATCAGTGTGTTTATTAATAAAATCTGTGATTTTTTGAAGTGTTTAGTGTGAGTCCTTCGAGGACACCAGCTCTTGCTGGCAGTGGGGACCATACCTGACTAAGGGTGGGGAGATGCAGGAGGGGGTGTCCCTTTCTAAATGGCAGTAAAGGTTTCACTCCAATACGCTGTTGGTGCATGTTCCTGAACAAGTTGGTCAAGCTGCTCTCGAGTACAGCACGCTGTTCCTGGGGCCCCTACACTGGGGCACTGACAGACTGCCTGGGCACAAGGTTTTCAGCCTTCCTGCAGCATTGCCAAAGTTGCTTGAGGAAACCCCTCCTTCACATAACAAGAACTCTGTCATCCTTTCTCAATGCACACAATAAAATAAATCCACTATTTCTGTTACCTTGCACTCTAAAC
This sequence comes from Tychaedon coryphoeus, assembly GCA_013398595.1. Classification (NCBI taxonomy): domain Eukaryota; kingdom Metazoa; phylum Chordata; class Aves; order Passeriformes; family Muscicapidae; genus Tychaedon; species Tychaedon coryphoeus. The sequence goes on along the minus strand of WBND01000224.1, from coordinate 578,777 downwards.
ACCTAATATATATAACCTCATTCTCTTGTTTCCTTGCTGTTAATAAGAATCATCCTCCACTCTGGCAGGAATCTATCAGTTCAGGTTTGAGCCAGTTCCACAGCTTCTTTTGAACTGGCCTAAGCAGTGGTGATTGTCCAGCACCCAGTACAAGAATGTGATTTGTGACCAACAGCAATATTGACACAGCACATGACAATGCACCCTTAGGGGCAACTATTCTTGGCAACTGCTCAAAGCTAGACTCAAGCCTCTCCAGAGTTTGTAAAAACCTCCTGAATCCAGTTTGCATTCATGTCACTTAGATGTTGGTTGCTCTTCCTGTGGATGTCCTCAGGGCACTGGGCTCCTGCAGGGAAAGCTCTAATCCCTCTGCCTGATATCATTAGCAACAAGATAGATCTGGTAGCCAGAGGCTGCACAGAGACCAGGTGTGGTCATGGAGCAGATAAATATGCTTTGGAGGACACTGTAGACACTCTGTACCCAACATTTCCCTTCCCAAATTATCAGTTAGAGCAGTCTACATATATTCCCAAGGGCCAGCTGGATGGTGCAGCTTCCAGCCTGTCTTGTGATTCTGCCATCAATGTCATGTGGCTTTTAGCAAGGACTGTGTAAGTACGGTCTTATAGAGACTGAATTCCAGATTTAGCAACAAAGCTCCTGTGTGCTAAGTACTACACAGAGCAAATTAATAAAGAAAACATCTTCCAGCCAGTGTAGAGGTCAATAAGGAGATGAAGGGAGGTTAACAAGAACAGAATTCCTGTCACTCTTTCTGACTTTTTTTTTTTTTAGTAGACAATACTAGATGAATTCTGTGTGTTTATGAGCTGAGGGGATTAAGCTGGTATGGCTAAAGACATGAAGCACTGTTCTACTGTTTAAACTCATCAGACTGCATATCTAGAGAGGTGGAAAAAAAGCTCACAACCTTAAATTACTTGCTTAAATGAACCTTTTAAAAAGATAGTGATGCACAAGAAGCCCTGCAGGATTTAGGAAGCTTATCAGCCTCAATGCAGGCTTGCTTGTTTCTGCTCTGTCTCTCAAACCTCATTCTAAGTGTTGAAAATTCATTTTCTCCTGTTGCACTCTCTTTTAACCATATATTTTCAAAGCTGACAGGTTGAAAATATGTTCTAACCTTGAAAATACAAATTTACTTCAGAAACCACTTTGATAAGCTGTAATTAATGACCCTGAAATAACCTCATGAGGTGTTAAAACAATCATGAAATGATACATCCTTAGGTGTGAGAAGACAAGAATTCAGCAAACCCAGCGAATGGCTTCATTGCAAGTGACCAAAAAAGCCTCAACTCTATCCTCATGCATTTTTTATTTGCTTTTTTAAAATTTGTACTGCTACTAAATGGGCAAATCAGAAATTGGAAATCTTGCCAGGTTGATTCTTTTTTGATTCACTAAAGTCCAGAGAAGCCCAGGCATAAATATTCATTATCTTGAAACCACACATTTTGGACAGAGAACATCTGGCCATCTTGCAAATCTCTCAAGAGTTCAAGGGCCTGTTTTAGAACAGCTGAGAGTCAAGAATATCGAAAATTATTCCAGCATCTTTGAAGCTAGAGTGTAGTTCAGACAATGAACTTACAAAGGTAGAAGAAGAAAAGTATGATATCTTATGTGTCCCTCTGCAAACATGGTATCCTGCTCTAGTAGGTGCAACTTCCATGCTTTAAGTTCCATCTTTAAGCTAAATATGAAGAAAAGGGAGGGTGAGGAATGGACAGAGCCAACCTTCAGTGTCCCTGGAGTGCTGGGTGGCAGAGCCAGCCTGAGGAATGCAGCATAACGAATGGCAATGGAAGTCATGAGCCTGGTGCAATAAGGAAGCAACATGGAATGGAATTTTAGAAGTGTGAAACTACTGAGACAGTACAACTTTTACAATGTGTTTTGACAGGGGCTATGCCAAAGGACATACCAAACCTTTAATGCTATGTAACAGCTGCCCCAGAGGTAAGCAGAGGTCAGTATCATGCAGAATGCTGATATAAAATGCGAGGAAATAAGAATTTGAGAGGAAAAACAGAATGCAGAGCAACAGTTTATTGTGATCCAGGAATAATAGCTAACATCCTCTTTGATTTATTTTGTCCATTGACCAAAAGGCTTGTTTTCCTTCTGCTATGTTATATACTATATCTCTTTAATTTGGAAAGGCATTTTTTATCTCCTTCCTCTTCTTTCCTGAGATGAATCAAACATTTATAGTTTTGATACATTTTCACTTAAACTTAGTTGGCTTGGCATTAATATTTGTACATTCTACCAATGTCATTTTTGGAACTCTTCGTTTCTGTGCTTCTTTCTAGCTAGCAGAGTCCTTTGCTCAGATTGTGTCATTCACTGTATCTTGCAAATTGGTGGGGCATGCAAGGGCAGTAGTGCTGAGCAGGAGTGCCCAGCCCACAAGCCTCAGGGTGGCAGTCTTTGGAAACATAGAGCTCAACCATGAGAATTAAGCTAAATTTCTGTTTGAATCAAGTAGGAAAAAAGTGTTTCAAGTCAGAAATGGTTGAATAAAAAAATTTGCAAATCAAAAACAATCAAAATGTCAAAGACTAGTTCTGTAAAAAGGTTAATTATGAAATGAATTCAGGAATGCACTTCTATTTATGATATTGTGAAACATGAAAAGGTTGTAGACACATTACTGGTTCTTAGAAAGGTTGTGAGAAACCTTTGAAGGAAGCAACATTTCTGTAACATTCTGTAAATAGAAAATATTAATCAGAAATTTATCTTGAAAAATGTCCCCATTGACAAAAGTGGCTTCTATGGAGTTTCTCCATAGAGTTTCTCTTATATGGTTGTCCCTAATCTATCTTCTATAAATATTTTACATTAATCTTAGCTATAATATTGGAAGGAAGAGAAACGTGGAAGTGTTGTTGAAAAGATTACTGTTAATCTTTTAGTTTTAGTAAAAAGATTAGGTTTTGATCCTTTTTACTATAGAGGGAAATACATATTCCCTACAGAAAATAGAAATAATAATATAAGTTGTTTGAGTCAATGTTAAAAACAGGGTCTATACTATTTATTATTATTATTATTATTACTATTATTATTATTATGTTTAATTCAGTTTAATGGGCATCTTAATCACACTAAGATTTAGCTCCATTAGTTCTTGTTGGATCATCTGTGTGCTTTGGATGCTCAATGGACAATTTTTCCTAGTAGTTGGGGCCCCAGGATGGGACCAAAGTGTCAGTGTCTAGACAGAGGAGGGAAATGACACTGCCTAACAGAAGGCTGTGCTCAAGCAGAGTGTATCTGCAAGGCTGATTGTCAAGCATCCTCTGGTTCCTACCAATAATTTTTAGAGAAAAAAAAAAAGATAATACTGTAATTTTTTGTTTGTTTCATTAGTTCTTTCTCTTTCATTTTTTTTTATAGTTCTATTAAGACTTTTTCCTTCTTAATGTCTGGCAAAATGCAACAAAAGTTTTTGCAGTTTTTTCGAGCATCCTCTCCCATAAGTGTAATTTAAGTTAACGTTGAGACTATTTAGAAAGTATTTAGCACTCTAATGCAAAAGTAGAGGCTCTTTTAACTTTCTCTAATTAGATTCTCTTCCAAACACCGATATTAGTTTTCCAACACCCCTTCTAATTATTAATCCACTGATATACAAAACCATGTCTTTTCCAGAAAAAATACTTGGTAGGAAATTTCAGCATCTTTATACTCAGTGGGCTCGCCACCATCCTGTGAATTTTTGAGTACTGTTGCTCCTGGAACTGGCAACCATTGCTGTCAACCTCTTGTGCTACTTTACATTATGCACACATACACAGTGTGGCAGGCTGCAAAGGCAGTAGGATTTGGGTATTGGTGAAAAATCAGGGGCTGAACTCCCTTTACCTCTAATATGGTTGAATATCACAGACACAGAGTGGTCTTGGGCGTACATCTTATGAGGAAATGGCAAAAATGGCTGGGAAATTTCTCATCCTACTGCAAAATCTTAGACTTCCTGATGAAAGAAAGGCCTTCAAAAATTGAAAAACAAAAAAGCTAACACTGTTTTCAATTGATCTTACAAGTGCAAAATGTGTTCCGTGTTTATTCTTGACTCCGTGTTTATGAATTGCCTTTAATACTTGAACAAGACTAGTATAATCCATTTCTTGTTGTTTATCTGAGTGATAAAAATGCTCAAACAAAATTCTTCTAAAAGTGTTACTTATTTTGAAATGTCTCTTGGTATAGGGTAGAATGTTGACATTTCATAAAATGGGTAAGTGGGGTACTCTCAGAAGTGTAAAAAAATATATTCTTCCTCTTGAAAATGTAGCAGGTGTATTGTGTTGTTTTTGATTATTTCATACTCTTAGATAAGCTGTTTCAAAGCCATTTTCTTCTCAATCTACGTAACAGAGACAGTATTAAGGAGCTTGCAACAAACCCAAAGAAGGATACTGTTGTATAGAAAACCTGAAAACATTTGCATCCACATCATCTGTATTTTAGACACATTTACAAAAATGTCTCTTTAATAATCTTCCAATAAAAGATGCACCATTATATTATGCTAAATCACTTGCGTTTATTAGAACAATGTCTAAACCCACAGCATTGAAATAAAATCACCTGAAAATTGAATTTAGTAGTTACCAAAAGAAAATATACAGTATGTTTAGATACAAAAGAAGAAATTTGTGCTAAATTCTAAAGCCAAGTTCTTAGGTGAGTACTGTTTTCAAATTTATTAAAATATTTTGGTTTTAAACTTGGATTTTACATAAATATTGCAACTTTTACCACTTCAGCTGTGTTTTTCTGTTATTACTTGATACATAAAAGCTTTTGATTAAAAAAACAATCACTTGGCATACAACTTTTGATCTGTTGCCAACAAAGTATGCAAAGAATCTATTTAATCTCATCCTGCAATTTAAGAATGGTATTTGTAATAACTTTGAGTGCCATGGCAAAGTGAAATGGTGATTCAGATTATTATATTTGAATCCTAGGTAAAGAGGTTTGTTTTCATTATGGTTTGAGGGATTTGCACTGCCTTTCTCCTTTACAGGGTGTGGGATCCATTATTTTGGTGGAGATAAGGAAATTAAGACTGCAAATGTTATTAAAAGAATTACTGATGGTAAGCATTGTAGGTTTTTAGGAAAGCTATGGGTTAAGAGTGTGTGCATGAGGGTTTTGTTTTTTTTGTGGGAATTTTAATCCCCGTGCTCAAGACAAGTTTATCCTTAAGATTTAATTTCCCGATGAATCGTAGAGGGAAATTAAGATGTAAGAAAACTGTCCCATTTGTGGTCATTTGTGCCGTTTCACTAATTTATATAAATCTTGCTAGCTTATATAAATTGTTCTTATATAAACTGATCTTATATAACTTTTTTTACTTTTCATGATTCACATACTGAGTGAAAAATTTGGTCATTACTCCCTCACAGCTTTTGGTACTCTTCCCAATTCTTGGAGTTTTCTTTTCCAGCCGAGAAACTGATCTCACTGTACTATCATTTTCTGCTAAATCACTGGTTTTACATGCAAATATATAAGCAATGATATCTTCAGTAATAATTTTTCAAGTCTTGTAGTTTTCTCACATATATTAGTCCTGTGAAATGAGCACAGAAGCAAGCTGGCCACAACATTCTTTCCTACCAGCTTTCTCACAGACAGAGAAATGCATTAAGGTGGCTGCAAAACTTCAATACACATCATAACCATTTTAGCTGCTATTAAATTTGGTTTGTTTCTGAAATGATGTTTATTATTTTCTTCTGTTTAGATTCCTTTGTTGAGTGTCACTGCAGCAAATCTGCTAGTGCATGCTCATCTGCAAACTGCAAAATTGTGGAAAACACAGGCTGGAAATGTTTGGAAAACCTTTATGCACTTTGAAGCAGGATACCTAACTCATGGATAGAAATAAGTCCACCTAACTCAAGATCAATGTGTATTCTTCTCAGTAATTTGCAAAATACAGTATTTACAACTGTAATTTATATAAGAAGAGACCATCTTTTAAAAATACTCTATGTACTTTCTCTGGCAAAAAATTTGCTATTGGTTCCCACAGACAAATTCTTGTATGGAATTTTACCCTGTTGTTTAAAATTAAAATTATCTAAATAACAAATATAAACAATGGATCACTAAAGTAAAATCTGAAAAAAAAATCATGAATGTTTTTAGATAATTTTTGCTTTAAAAAGTCTATGTAAATAGAAGTTTAGTTTGGACAAGCATGTCTACTGTACATGAATACTGGCTCTCAGAGGGCATAAAGACAATTTCTTTCCACCGATGTTTTTGTGGGTTAAATTCAAACCAAGAAACAAAAATATTCATTTCTCCATATGAACCAATGTTCAAACCACTGAACTGAGGAAAAGGTGAGTGATTGATGCAGAAAAGATGGAATTTGTCCTAGAGAAGAGGGTTAAGACCAAAGTCTTAATATATACATGGTATGTCTTCAACGCATATAACAAATTTATGTTATATCCCCTTTGGCAGCTCCAGTCTGGGGCAAGCTACATCAATTTCCCAAGCAGAATATGAAACTGGGAGTTGTTTTAATCATTGTCTGCTGGAGATACAAGGGATGGATCAGCACCACACGAAAACCACTGTGACAATGAGGGAGTGTGGGGAAGCAGTGGCAGGGGTGGGGCTGTGACCTTTTCCTCTCTAAATACGATGGCATTAGAGATTACCTCAGTGTGGTACAGAAAATGGCCAGAAAAAAGGGTCCAAACCAAGGTCACAAAATCTCAAGACTGCTAAGATTTTTCTTAGAGTTGCCAGGGCAACATTCCACTTGGAGGGCAAAATGAGCTGGGCACAGCACCCATGAACAAAATTATCACCAAACTTTTTAATACATTAAAATAAAATAAAAATGCCAGGAATGCCTATTATGGACCCAGAAATAAATCAATCTTTTTGCCCCTTTGCTTCAGCATTATATTGCAGAAATGTGATAAAACCCTCTGTACTTAATAGCTATGGAAGAGGCATTTGCCAGAGCACACTGACATACCTTATTTTAATGAGCTGTCTGCAGGGCTACTTCAAGTCAAAGCTTGTACTCTATAACACACCTTCTTCCAGCACAGAGACAAATCCTGTATAGCCTCAGCAGCTTGTGCCTTTTAGAAAGAAGGGGTTTTTCCTAACCATCTCTCTCTGCTGAGTCAATAGTTCATGTGTCTCCTTTGGGATCCCCTTTCCTTTAAAACACCTCTCTCCAGGAGATAAATTCAATATGTCTTCACGAAAGTATAGGCACAATCTGTGTTCTTTCTAATTTCACTATTTTTTTCCCTAAAGATTGATTAATGAAAAAACAACAAAAAAAAAAGTAAAACACTGACATGATTTTCCTATTGCTAGGACATCCAAAAAATAATAAATGAGGCAAAATCTGCACTCAGCAGCTTGAGCCCCTTTCCTACATTAATCATTTTTATTTACATTACTATTTGAGAGGACAGTGCAGATAAATTCAAAGGAAATATAGGGCTGAAACTGACATTAGCCTTGTCTTTACTTGTAATATCTGTAGTCATTGCTACTGTGCATAGCTATCTGTGACTCTTCTGAACTAATTCAAAGCATCAACTGATTAAATTATTTTGATAATCCTTTTATTAGGAAAGAAATATTCCATGAAAACCAGAGGAGGCAGCAATGTACATCTATCAGCTGCAGCACTGCCTGGCAGTTTCTACCCCTGCATCCCACTGTTGCTTCAGCCATGTAAGGCAGAGCTGGGCTCCCACACTGAGCTGAGCACCTCTGCCAGGTGCTGCATTACACCCCGTGGATGTGACAGCTCAGTTGGTGTGGCATTATCTCACTCTGGTTTGTGGTGCAGACATGTCCAGAGCAGTAACCAGCCCACAGGCATTTTTAGACCCTGTATCAGTCAGAGAAAGGCTTTGAATCCCATTCCCCCCTAGCAGACACTGTCAACAGTGCACAGCTTTAACTATCCATTTTTAAAAAATGAACGAATTAAATATTTTACACTAAAATCATACTAGTTGTAGTGTTGCAAAATGTTTTATATGCTACTCTACTACAAACTGTTATTTTGTAAGAAAACAATTTGTATTCTGTGAAGATTTCTTAAGTATTCACAAACACAGTTCTTACTTACACTGTCTCATAAATTACAAAGAACATAACATAATGTTTCTGTTACCCATATGATTACTGTGTCAAGCATATAGTAAAACTTCAGAGAGCTATAAAAGCACCATTAATCATGAAGTGCTTGCCCAAATGTTAACCTAGCTTCTCTTACCAACCCCAGTAAGCCAGCTTGATTCAGAAAGGAATGTAGCACCATTTGAAATCTGAGGAACCATTGGCTTAAAGCATCAGCCATTTTAAAAACAAATTTGAGTTTGAAATATCTTTGTTGAGAATATTTCCTGCTTAAAGTGTAACAGTGGATATATGTCCCTGAAAAAGAATATGCTTGCTGTATTACACCAAAATATGTTTTCTCCTTGCTGTGGTATGATATTCATAGGGATCCCCCATCAATTCTTGCCTCCCAATAGCAGTGGAACTATTTAATTGTCATCAAAGCTTTCCAAAGCCTGACAAAGCAGTAGAACACTATACCTCATAGGCTTTTTAAATCCCTTAAATAACTTTATTTTCAGGAATACACAAACCTGTGATTTAACATTTTTAAACCCATATCTATATATGTGTTTTCCAGAAAATATGTTTGACACCTGCTATCAGGTGAAAAGTTAACCTTCCAAGAAATCAGAAATAGCTATAAACATGGGATAAAACCTGGCCTCAAAAACCTGCAAAACCAACACCTAAACCTAGCAGATTCATTGTATATGTACATTAATTATTTCAGGGGAGTAAACACTCTAGCACAGGTTTAAGGTGTTGACCTGTGCAGTGCCAGAACAAGCAGAGACACCCCTGGCAGGAGCAATGCAGGCTCTCATGCCCCAGAGACACATCTAGGGGATGTCACTTCTCCTGGATGTTCCTGAGCCCTCTGCAGGATTTAAGCAAAGAACCACACAAAGCCACAACTGTCTGACTTTATTAAAACACTGTAAGAACAGAAAGAATAAGTCAGTGACCCTTTACTTGGCAATGAAGAAAAAATTAATATGTGACTGGGTATGTGTAGTGGCTTAGTTCTGTTGGCTGCTGACTCCTTAATAAGAGACCAAATTTAAAAAAGAAGATTTTTAAATATCCTTGTGCTTTTTCCTGACAAAGAAGATGCAATACCTTTTCCAGTGTAAGAATCCAGGCTGCTGTCAGACTCCATGAAAGAATCTCTGCAAGTCAGCATAATGGCTGTGAATGGGAAAATGAGAAGACAGCAGTTTCAGAAAAAATCTGCAGTTATTCAGTTAGGGTTTGAATGGTTGTAGTGTCCTAAACCAAAAAAAGCATCATACATTATAGGACACATAAAGGACTAATTCTACAATTTTAGGGTTTTCTATTTAAAACCAAAGAAAATTTAATTAATTTGAGAAATATCCAAGTAACAGCAGCCCCTGTTAGGACCTTGAATGATGACTTCTACTTTCCCTTCTCATAACATTTAAAAACACCCCTTTTGTTTTTATAAACAATACTGCATCATTCTCATTTCCTTTCATTGCATTAGTATTGACTGCCATTGGTACTAATTATCTTTTCTAGTACCTTATTTCACATGGCTAATATTTGCTGTAATGGAAGTTGCATAAATGGACTCCCTTCTTAGATGGAAGAGAAGATTGAAGGATTTTTAGGGCAAGAATTATTCTTTTTCTGTCTGAATAGTTCCCAAGTGTAACTAGCCTTTGTTTTCTTGACCAAAGACTCATAATCATTGCTGTGATAGAAGCACAAAGCCTACATGCCACTGCCAATGCCTGATTTAATGTAGCTAACATGGTGCAGAGGGAATTCTGAATCCCAAGCTGGGACCGCGAGAGACGCTATGTTGCTACTGTAATAATTACAACAACAAATTTTATTGTGCAAGCTTCTCAGCACTTGTGACCAAAATCTAAGAAAAAAGGTATTATATTTTGTTGGCTTTACTACTATGAAATTTAATATAAGAATAATTTAGTTCATATTGCTGCTATGACTTATGTTTTGCAATTGTAACCCATTCTCTCAAGATTACAAAATAAATGCTTACATGTAAAATTGGTAAATTTATTATATTTTACATTTAGCCTCAGAGCAAAGTAAACATGTCAAATCTAACAAATCCCCGTGCCTTCCTTGCTAAAAACACATAACCTAAAAAACATATTTTATTTTGATGAGTAGTTATGTTCAGATTTTTAAAAGTAAGCAGTGATAGAAATAATTCCTGAGGAGGCAAGATGACAAACAGGGTTAGAGGAACACCACATCAATCTTAATCACTGCACAGAAAAATTTATTTCATCTGATCTGTATAATAGTTATGGGAATAATGGACTCCCTATACTTTTGTCTCCAACCTCTTATTAACGAATATAAGAAAACTGTGCTTATATGCATACGTGCATATATATCTGTACATTGACAATGCAGCCAGCATTTTACACACTGCACTGGAGAGAGGATTTCCATAACTGCACTTCCCAATAAACACAAACATAGAAATGATTTGCTGCAGGGGAGAGAGGCAAGAGAGTGAAAGGAGGCACAGTGTGTAGTCTTGAGCCTCCAGTCTGGAAATTCAGGTATCACAGTAAAAATTCAGCTATATCCACAATAATGTATCCCTCTCATTAGCAGTGAATAAACTGGGACACATGTCACAGAGGATTAAGTACAGGCCACGGCACAAAAGAGCAGCTGGAAAACAAAAGAAAACAGCTTGGTCCCCATTTGCTCTGACAGAAATAGTTTTTTGGGGAGCTATGCTTAAGTGGAGCCTTTGAAAAATATCTATGGCAACTGGGGTGAAAGTCAGTTTTTCCTGAATTTAAGTCTGCTGTGCAGGTACCAGCAGGTTCATGAGGGTGTCAGGCTCTGGCTGGGGGAGGAAGGAGATGTTCAGCAAAGCAGATGGGAGACTAAAACACCTGTGAACCATGGCTGCAGCACTACAATCAATAGTTGGGCTGGAATTCGACAAATATCTGCCTCTCAAGCAGAGGGTGCCGTGGGTCCTGCACCAAACCCTCACAGGGGACAGGATGGGCACAGCAGCAGTGGCTGACTGGCACCAGGTAATGACCCAAATAATCCAGATACACCCACTGCAGGAGGTTAAAGCTTTTCAGTCCATGTTGCCCTTTAAAAATGAGGACCATACCTTTATTTTGAGGAATTTTTTTTCCAAATAAATATTGCATATTTTACAAGGATGTTCAAGTGGAAAAGGTAAGCATACAGATAGTACAGAAATGCTAAGTTATCAATTCTAACCATTAACTGACTTATTTTGTGCACACAGGCTGTGACCCAGTCTTTACTTATATTTTGATTAGAATGGTTGCTTGTACCATTAGCTAAACAAGTAGCTACTTAATATGTGCTTTTCTCATTTGACCTATGTTCCTATGGCCCATTTAGCCTACACCTCGTATATAACATTTTTTAATGGCTTTGTTCACCTTTCTGGAGAAGATCTTGACTTAATGTAAGCCTGACTGTATGGAAAACACCCACATTCCTGATACTGGGCCTCTGGGGAACAAACTAATATAAAACTTCATAATTCAAGAGAAAACTCAATTTTATGATTCCATTATTTGGCCACCCCTTAGAACGAATGAATCTTGGGTTTCATCCTAGGTTCCTGAGTATTGCTTGTATTTCGTTCTATGACTAGCTACTATAAAACACAAATACAGTGTTTCCACTAGTCTTTGTTCAAACTTTTAATTACTAATATTGAACTTCATAAGGTGCTTAAAGCTGTGACTTCAATTCCTATATTTGCTTTTCCCCAAAATAAAATGTTACTAAAATTCTGCAGGGAGAACTTGGAATATTATATTGCAATGGTATGTCCGGTTCAGCATGGAAAATCCTCACTAAAATTTTACTGAGAATATTTTTTTAATCATGACAACATGCTGATGGGACTACTGAAGCTGTTATAATTGGATTTTATCCTTGTTGTTAGGTGACTGTGACTATAGAAAGTGCAAGGCTTGAAGCTGTAGGGAAAGTTAAAAGTGACAACTAATTTTAACTGTGTGCATGACCACCAGCTCTGCCTGTAGGATGGTGCACCTAGGAGTACGTCTATTTGTGTGGAGAAATAGAAATTTAAAAACAGCTGTTTATTAAGAAACAATAAATCCCTTATGAATAGAATTTGTATGTAAATATTTGAATACATTTTTGATGCACCAAAAAGCTAAATCTTTATGCATTGCAAAATCTTTGCTAAAAAGCATGAAGAGATAATTTCTGTGTGCTTGCAATCTGCATTGTATAGGGATGAGTGAAGTCCTGATTAGTGATGGTTTACTATATAACTATAGACCAGAGTAGGAGTGAGAAGGAAGAAAAAAGACCTCAAAAAAACCTGCAGAATATAGTAACAATTACTTCTTTTTTTCATAACACTTGAGTTACTACTTTTACTTTTTCAAACCTATGTAAACTGTGTTCCTCTGGAAAATGTTTTCCTACAATATACACATTTTCCAATACAAATTTCTCAAGGCTGACATGTTTCCAGTACTTTTTGGATGACTAGTAGTGGAACAAACCGTACAGCGGCTGCCTTTAATGGAAAGGACTGAGCAGTAGCAATAAGAGTCACAAATTTGAGTGCAGGAAAATTATATCCAACAAAATCCTGTGATTGCACTGAAATGATTCTTCACAAGGCTAAATTTAAAACAGATTTTTTAAGACTCAGGAAATAACTACAGAAGCAAAAGAACAAGTGCAGGAAAATAATTTCCAGCAATGTGCAATGATGTCACTGAAAAGCAATTAATTGTGACAGTAAATTTAAAATAACTTTTTTAATGTTCAGTTTGAGATTGAGGGGCTACTGAATGCCTCCTATAACATTCAATATTTGGTTAAAGATATTGTTTGGTGTTTCTGTCATTTCCATTAAAAGGATGAGAGCTTTCCTTCCAAGCCCAAATTTCTGTGTATAATCTATTTAGTATTCAGCGATACCTCATTATCATCACAGACTAAAGGAAGCAGAATGGTGTAGTAGCTTGCTTTGCATTATTTTACTCCATGATTCCTGACCCTAAACTTAATTCAGTTTAACTCAGCTGAATTGTTACTGTCTTTTGCAAATTGAGTTGATGTCCTTGCCTTTCTTCTTCTTCCAGCACTGATTTAAAGCTATATTGTAAAACATTGTGTGGTGGGTTGACCCCAGCTGGGCACAAGGTGCCAACCAAAGCTCTTCTATCCCTCCCCTCCTTAGCTGGGAGAAAAAAACATCACAAAAGGTTCCTGGGCTGAGAAAAGGATGGGGTGACATCACTCACCAGTTACTACCATAGGCAAAACAGATCTGACTTGGGGAACGTAGAGAAATTTATTACTGAGCAAATGAGAGTAGGATAATGAGAAGTAAAAACAAGTAACATGTCCCCTGATTTCCTACATCCCCTCCCTTCCAGTGCAGGGGATGAGGAATGGGGTTGCAGTCAGCTCCTGATGGACACAGGGGAAGCTCCCAGCAGCTTCTCATAGAACCCACCCCTGCAGCCCTCCCTCTACCAAAGCAATGCTAATCAAAGTACTTCCCCCATCTCCGCAACCTGAAGATTGCAAATGTACACAAATTGATCTCTTTATGCTTTTTGACTACCACAAAAAATGGTAATAAATATGGTACAAGTCTTCAGAGGAAAAAAGAAACAGAATTTATGCAGGCTATTGTAAATGTTAGAAGTAGGTGCAAATGTAGAAGTTAAATAATGACTTAAGAATTCCACAAAGAAAAATCTGTGGAACTTTAAATTTTTTTTTAGTTTATTTTTGTTTCTGCATAACTATAAAATTCAGAGACTTTAAAGTTACTATTCCATCCTCAATGCACAGTAGTAAAACACTACTATGAAAAACATGTTAGCATATATTGTGTTTTAAATTTTCAAAGTACCTAATCTTCTCTTCTGTCTTACATAGAAAATAATGGAAGATCCTATTAATATAAAAACTAACTCACAATATAGACTGGTCTTTTTCCATAAATAAAAATTAAAAAAAAATCTTTAATTTCTCATACTTAAGTTTCACCATTTATCTTTTACGGTTTCAATCTAGAGGTTGCTAAACCTGTATGTGTTGTTTATCTGAAAACCATTTTAGAGAAGAGGGGTCCTGCTTTTTCTTCTCCTTCTATATTAAAAGATGGACATTTCATTCATCCCTCTTAGACTCTGTAAATCCTCACAGCCAACTGAATATATTTAACAAAAGCTGGCCTCCATTTTCTTTAAAAACAAGATCCTAACAAAGATTTCTTTGCTGTCTCATTTACTGAAAAAAAGTCAAAATAAGTGACAAAGAATGGAGGATAATTTTTTTCAGATCCCACTTCACTCTCCTGGTAAGCTGCAGAAAACTGAGAAAGAGCCTGGAAGAAGAAATTTCATGTTCTCTTAAATCACTCTTAAAGGAAGCAGTCTCACTCTTTCACTGAGCTCTTTTACCTGCAAGACCACACACAGCTCAGGAGAATAAGGTTTCTTGCACCACTCAGTAATTTACTTCCAGATAACTTTTGTCTCCCCATCATGTTTATCTCCAAAATATTCTTTCTATTGATAAATGGAAAAATTCTCTCTTGATTGTTTGCAGTTTGCTCCTTGAGTATTTAGAATGAAAAACAACAGAAAATAAATCAAATGCATGAAAATACTTTTGGGAGATTATATCAATTTTCTCATTTGGTTCATAAAAAAATAAGGAGAAAAGCAATTATCTGCTCAATTCCATAGACAATCTTCTACAGAAATTGTAGAATTGGTACAGGCACTGGATCCTTCATCATATGAAAGCAAGCAATGTGTGCTGCTCGTTTTAGCTTTCAAGCTTGCCTACAAGTCAGTAGGCAGATAAGTATTTCAGAACCTATGATTGAGATCAGCCCTTAAAGTGTGCCTTCAACAAATTACAGAATATAAAAATAAATTTCCTGTAGAAGTACTGATGATCTCTTCTGGGAGAATCTCAAAGAGAGCCTTTTGCTTGTTCTACAAGCAGTGAGTTCAATACCTTTGAAAACCACCACTTAAACTCCTTCAAAACAAGATTTTGAGTGAAAAAAATGGAAAGACTACTTACAACATTTAAAATGCTCCATTTCATTCAAATGCTGCAGTCTTTTATTACCTATAAGAGAAGGCAGGTGAATGGAAATAACACTGGACTTTCTAAATGACTGCATGCTTTTAAGAAAATCTGTCTTGGCTCCTTAGCCACTGAGTTTCAGATGCTTAGAGTGGCAGAGCTCCTGCTTTGCTTTTAGCCAGCAAAGATAGCAACACAGAATAATAAAAATCCTGTTTCTTACCTAATCACTCTTCAGAGTAGCTACCTGTCCTCTGGTATGGATCAGAAAGGAACTACTTAACCATACAGGCACTGGACATGTATGAGGGGACATGGATGCATTCATCTGAATGCCAAACTCATTTCTTGATTTCAAGCAAATGGATCTCAGGAAATACGGCACATATGCAAGTGCTAAAATGGCAGAAAATCGGCGCTATCAGAAGTAGCTGGGAATGTTTCCCAGGGAGAAGTCTTTTGGAGGATTGTCAGAATTTGCCTTCACTTGAGCAGCCTTTGAGTTGAAATGACACAGTCCAAACCAACTGGACTCAGTAATGTTTAATAATTTTCTTTGAGAATTACTGACTGCATTAAATATCCAGAAAAATTACATTGAAAATTACATCATAATTATCTTTGAGAATTGTACAAGATCAAATTTCTAAGCAAACAAACCACACAACAATTATAAGAAATAAGAGGAAATAAAATGAGGACACAAGCAATTACCTCATGAACTTTTAAAATCAGCTATGAGTTCATCCTCTCTAGGCTGTATTGCACCCCCTCAGGTCTGTTCAAGGAACCTAGTTTCTTAGAATGTGAATACCACAGCATGGACCATTTTCTAATTATTGTTGGCAGTTGAAAATACTCTTGAATAGTTTTATTTTGTTGTTTCATGTCTTCATGAGAATTGCATCACTGCTTTCAAGTTCTTCCTCATTTTCTTCCTGTAATTAACAGGCAAAACTAAAAGAAAAATAACATTGATTTGGCTATCATTACTGAGCTCATTATCCATCCTTGTCTACCTGAATCTTTGAAATAAATTAATAATTTGCGTATAAGAAATTAGGTGCCTAATAAAGTTAATTGTGAGTTATGTAATTTGAGACAAATTTGTAAGTCTATACATCAAAACCAAATAAATTGCATATTTGTCCAAAACTACCAGGGAATACTGAATGAACAACTGACACTCATCTGTGGCTCATCCTTACAAAACTCCTTTAAAAAATTATCAGGCTTGTGGACAAGATTGTACACAGTTATGAGATAAGGTGCAAGTGATTACAGAAACTTCCCTCCTTACACTTTAGTCAAGAATTAAGAAATTACAAGTATTTCCATATATATATATATATATATATATATTTGTTTAAGAAAAAAGTATAGATTGCCAACATTTATTGCATTAGAATAATTAGTTGGTTCCATGTTCAGGTAGCAGAAATACACATCAGATTCATGCATGTATTCATGTATTGCTTTGGGTATTGAACTAATAATTGCTCTGTAAAAAATACACATCTCAGTAGGAGTTTTGGATAAATAAGCTATCCTGCAAAAAACTTCCTCCAATATTCATATCTATTGTAAAGTTTTTTAATAACTTCTTTTGTTGATGAAAAGTTCAAATTTTCTGAATTTACTGAAAATATAGGCGTCTGGTATAAAGATATCAATTCTCTTAAAAAAACCCATCTTTTGTCTTATCTTTAACCTCAATTTCTTTTGTCGGTAAGTTTCTTCCACAGTACTGTGAAGTCAGTTAGTGACAGTAATAAGAACTGAGTGGGGCTGAAAAATGTTTATTTCTGATTTTCCCCTCAGTCTTTGGTCTTATTGTTTCATTTTCCTTTTTCCAAATAACCAATGATTCTAAAATTTTTTGTTAGTGTTAGATAATACAAGACAAACTGAGTGATTTATTTTGGAATTTCCATGACTGTTGAAAGGTTGGTTTTTTTTACACAATAATGGCACTCATATTTTTCTTCCATAAAGATGAAAATAAATTTTTGTTTAAGTTGTCAAACTAGCATCATTCCTTGACTTTTTATAAGCCCAGCCAGTAACTGAGCACCACAAAGCTGCTTGCTCACTCCATCAAGATGGGGAGAAAAAAATCAGAAAGGTGAAAGTGAGAAAATTAATGAGTTAAGATAAAGAAAGTTTAATAATTTGAATGAACTAAAATTAAATTAAATTAAATAGACCAAAGTGAAATAGAATTAAAACTGCAATAAAGAGGAAAATAGCTTGTTCTGTTCTAAAAATTACAAAAGATAGCAGTGGTATCACAATGATTTTGCAGAAATATATGTCCTGAAGTAAACAAGAGTTTTAAAACACCTATTCTTGGCTGATCTAGCAAGGTAGCCTGACCTAGAGAGACGGCTCTGTGTTGCAGTTTAAAGAGTTCTGATCTGATAGGTCCTTTTAAAATTGGGATTTCTTTAATATTAGTATCGTAAATTTATTTTTTTAAAAAAAATCTAATAAATTGAGATTCACAGCAGATGAGAGTCTGTATGCCTTCTTGGTATCAATGAGCATTTCATGCTGAGGATATGGCATTAGTAGAAGCCGTACATAAATTTAAAAAAGTAACCTTTGCTATAATTTTTGGCAAAACAGTAGATTTCCTAAAAAGTAACAGAAATAGCACACTGGTACTTGAAAAAACCAGAAGGGCATTTTGCAATAAATATTCTCCTCTTCTAGTGGAAGCAACTATTTTTTTATTGAGTCTTATCTAAAAAATGGTATTAAAATAACTGTTTTGGACAAGACTTAAAAGCAGCCTTCTTCAGGGATATAGGGTGGAAAGTAAGGTGGGTACAGAGAAAAGAGAACTATTATTAATAGTAATATTAATATTAGTAATTCTGGAATATTGGTTTTATATTTGTGCTTTTAATAAAAAAGGCAAGATTTTCAAGATTTATCAATACTGCTGGCTAATAGTGAAGCCTTTTTTTCTGCATTCCTCATTGAAAAATGATCTGATGAGAAGGAATTCCAACTATTACCTCTCTATAGTGACATTATCTTCGTAAAATTTACGCAAGTTTTATGAAAATAAATGATAATGCGTGAAGGAATTTAAGCTTGTTAAATTCAGATAAGATTGCCATGGGTTGGCTCTGGCTGCCAGCCAAGTAAACCCCTGCTGCTCACTCACTCCATCTCCTCTAGAGGAATGGGAATAGCAAGACAAGAGTGAGAAAATTAAATGGACAACATAAATGCACTTTAATAGCTGAAGGAAAGAAAAGGAAAAGATACCCAAACAAAGCTTTAGTTGCTGAGTTATCACTAGATGTGCTTTTGGAAAATCCCTTTGGCCAATCTGAGCCGGCTGTCCTGGCTGTGTCACCTTCCAACCTCTTGCCCATCCTTCAGCTGAGTCACGGGGGTAGCAGCAGACTGGGAAAAGGGGAAGGTTTTGATGCTGTGCAATCACTGTTTAGCAATAGTTATCAATGCTGTCTTAGTCAGAGATGCAAAACAGCCCAACAGGGGGTTTTGTGGAGAAAACCAACAGCTGGTGAACTACCCAGGAGTTCATTCTGCTGTGTGCATTGCTCTTCATCTTGTTTACCTATCAAACCATACTGAACCAACTAGCAGAAAAAAAAGGTCTACACAAGATTTTCTGATACTTTGAAAAAAAATACTGTTGAAGTCACTGCCCAAGTTTCAAGATCTTTAGGAATAAACCTGGAGAGAAAGAGGCTGTGGAGATGGTTAAATGCCAGCAGATTGTCACTGGCTATTATTCCCATAAGCTTTACGAGTAGCTGATTATATTATACACAGTTGTACATTCATTAAACAATATAATTGTTCGACTAAATTTTGCTGTTTAGGCTACAGATGTTTCATTCAGTGTATAATAAAGGCTAATAAAACATAGTAATATTGAATAATTGGTCATGCCATAATTAGATTTGACTCAGCATACTTGTGTGTTTATAAAGCCTCTAGATACAGATTGAGCTTTATTCTCTTGAAACAAATAATTCAAAAAATGAGGTAGGTGCTTTCTCTGGTTTCATTACAATTCCTCTATTTGCTGATTTACTTTTTTTTAAAATTAATTTTTTAAAATTTGAGGATGGAGGAAAGCATTTTAAAAGACAGAGGAGAAAGCACCCAGGATTCATTCTTCTAGTCTGAAACTGAGGAAACTAGATTATTTCTCTGTAGCATTATGTATTTTCAAGCATCTTAGTGTCAATAAACAGTATAAAAATAACTTTGCCTATTACAGGATGAGGATGGACACCAACCAATTCAGAAAATTGAATGTCCATCAGATCAGGTGCAAATGCAAATCTCTCTGAATTTTATACCTAACATGTCGCTACATGTTAAGAGGGAAGTGTACAGACCTGTTGAAAGGAATATTACATCTTTAATGGAAAGATTAAAAATCAATAAGAACAACTTATAATAAGAAATGTTTAAATTCTCTGAAATTATCCACTGTCTTATTGAAAGACATAACCATTTTCCATTTAAATAACTAAACTGATGGCCTTATCAGTATTTGCCCACAATAAAAACAAAGACCGTACAGAAGTTTTACTGTAGGAGGTTTACTGTTACTTAGAGTAACTAAGAATGCCCCCATTCTGAGATCCTCAAAAGAAAATAATTTAAAATGTATAGAAGGATATATTTTCACTATGGATACTAAGAGAGAATATGGTGTTTCTGCTCTAGAGATATCATTAGAAAACATGTGCAGTGCTACCTGCTAAGCTGTGTCTTGGGGCTTTTTCAGGCTTTGCCAAAGAAGCAGGTCCTTGGAGGCTGAGATATCGACAGAGGGTTTCTACACCTCCCTTCCACTTCCCCCCCTCACAATTTCAGATTATCTGTATTCCCCATTTGTTTTGCAACCCAAATATCTGGTGGACTTGAAAATCAGAAGTCCCTTTCGGTTTTTTTAAGAGTTGATTCATTCTCTGACTTGCAGATATCGAATATAGGAATACACTGTTGTACATCCCCCTCACTACATGCCTACTTATAATCAGCCCACAGAAGATACTGGCACTGCCTAGAGAGACTCCAAATGGTAGAGTCCTGGTGTTAAATACTTATAATCCAAATATAGTTTGCCTGAATATAAAATGAGCGCCACAAACTGAAGCATTCTCATTTTGAAAAGCTATTACAATTTACAATTAACTTGAGGAAATTACGTAAGACTACTATATGTTTTTCCTCTGGCAGTAGTGCTCCAGAGAAAGTTTTATCATTTTCCATGAGCTGTAAGGCTTTTGATGTGGTTAAGAGAGAGAAATCATTATTATGAAGATTTTGAGTTTGTGTTGTTTTTTTCTCTTTGAGTTCTTTTTAGGTGGTGGTGGTTTCTTTGGTTATTTTTTTTTTTTGTTTGGTTTGGTTTTATTTAAATATTATTTTGATTTGAACTACTGCCTTGTTCCTCACATATGATATTTAAAATGATGTTAGTGTGTGCTCCAACCAAATATTCCACAGAAATACACTTTCTTTGAATGTAGAATGTTTTGTTCACATGATAAAAAGCAATGTGTCCACTATTCTTTCATATCAGAAATCATTACTACAGGTACACAGTTTATGATATGTGTTAACAATAAAGACTATTTTTCTAAAGAGCATTTTAGTAGAAAAAATGCACGACACAATACGGCTCTGCATGAAACAATGCAATAACCCCTTATTAGCCTGGGTGTTCCATTTCAAGTTTAACTTCTAAAAATGTCATTATGCAGGCACCTTTAGAGAAGAAAATGAACCTGATCCATTTTTCTCTCTGCTGTTATGCATGAATCAAGGAGGATGATAGCTACAGTTTTCTAGAGATGAAGAAGAAAGAAAGTACAGATGAAAAGAAACAAGTCAAACAGAGGCTCAAAGCCTCTTCTCATTGCATATGAAAATGGGCTCTTAGGCTGTACCAAAGCAGCAATGTGCACACATGTGCTTTGTGCACTACAACTCTGGTTCTGAAATAAAATCAAAGATCACAAGAAGCCAATTCTGTTAGAAACCTCAGAAAAATCAGGACTAGCATCCATCTCCTACCCAGCGATGCTGCCCCAGAGCAATTCCTGGAAAACCCTGGATCATGGGCTCACCACTGGAGGCAGCAAACTCACTGGCCCCTCAGATGTGACCTCAATGATCAGTGGAGACAGGAGTGATTCTCCTGTGCTCTCCTCAGCAATCTCCATTCCACTCTGCCCCGCTCAGTCAGCTCACTTTTTGGAAAAAGTTCCAAACTATGGAATGTGGTCCATATGTGTTAAACTGTGTCAGAAATATGAAAGCCTTATGTAGCTTCTGCCAGCCACTGTGCTTTAAACTATGAATTCTTGTTTTAGGATACATTTTAATAAAGGTAATGTTCAAGATACACAAGACACATCATGACTTTCAAAACTCAAATTTGCTGGTAACAGCAGCTATTTAAGATCTGCAACTCTGATTTGTGCTCACGTGCCTGAGATTTTTAAGGACTTTCATTCATATTTATACCACTGCAGTATTAAGTTATACTCCTCCAAGTCAAATAATTTCTGTGATGTTCAGGTGCCTTGGAGGTCTTCATGAGTGGTTTCTTTATATGATTCCACTTAGAACATCTGCCAAAATAAGTGAGATTTAGATGTTCTAAACTGAGACTGGGTACAGACTCCTGAAATATTAGCAGCATGGGATTCTTTGCCACAGCAAGGACAGTTAATGCAAATAATTTTCGTATTCTGGAAAGCAAAAAAAGCTTAAAACACAGATTCCAGTAATAAAGAGAGTAAATAAAGTATTTTGGAAATACTACATTCAAAGTCTTTGCTTTTATCTTAAACATCCATGCCAGGTTTTTTTTAGATTAGAATGATAATAGTTAATGTGATAATATTTAAAATTAGATAAAATGTTTATTTTGTGTTAAATTTGATTTATTAGAAAGAAAAGGTAGGTATATCTTCACATATGATTTTTGTCTCAGAGCATTTTCTGAACATAGCATGCATTTTATCATTAAGTGAAGGAAATTTATTATTAGAATAGCGGCTAACAGGTCTCTTAACTCAGCTATATGAGCACAAATTGGAGTCACAAATCATAAATAGCTGTTGCCAGAAAATTTAAATTTTGAAAGACACCATGTATCTTATGTCCTGAACATAATCTTGAACATTACGTCTGTTAAGACGTATCCTAAAAAAAGAAGAATTCATTAAAAAAGATAGTTCTATTAAAAAAAGGAAAAACTCAAGTTTGCTTTAAAAAAGAGCAGACAAAACAAACAACAGCTGTTTATAACAATTTCAGCTGTGATATGATACAAACAAGTGTCCCTCCCACACAAATCACTATTTGTTTGTTTTTTTCTGAAGCCTCCACTATGTTGCATTTGTGCTAAATTTTTCTAAACCTTAGAAAACTAACCCCATCAGAGTATGGCTCTGAAATGAAGTGCTTCTGGTTTTCAAAACCGAAAGCAAAGCTCTCAAGACTTATAAGTATTGCCTTATACTTTTTCCAGTACTTATACAGTAACTTATACCTTGTACAGTTTCTTATAGTTCTTTTGGAAATGTTCCTGTTAGGTTTAACAAGGCTTCCAAGGGTTTTCCTTGATAAGAATCTATCCCTGATTGACTAGCATGCATACATATTTATACAAATACACACATTTATGTATGTATATATAAATTGCAACCAAGATATTCATTACTTCAGAGAAGGTAGGAAAAAACAACAACTTTGTTTGTCTTTAAAATCTGAGTCTCATAATGTTTGTAGAATGTCATTTCTTTGCACTTTGAAGCAACTCAGATTTTGGCAAAGAATCCATCCAAGCGTCACGAAGATGATTTCATTGCTCTTCCGCAAAAGATCATAAAGATCTAGAGAGACTTAGATCCTAAAGATCTAAAAAGATTTGTTTGTTTTCCGGGTTTGTAAAAGATCTCTCAGAATTTCACACTGTTGAGCTGCCTGAAAGTCCCACTTCTAACTCCGGACTTCCCAGAAGGGCAGACACTGAGTTTGAGTTTTCCTGAAATTTTTCTTCTCTGCTCTGGGAGGCATTATGCTACAAGACGCCAGAACTGAGAGCCTGATCTCCCCTGTGAGGTAAGGTAGTATGCAAGAAAAAAAAAAGTGTTCTACACATAAATAAGGAAGATTCTGAACTCAGGACAACAGAATTAATTGTCTCCACAGACAAAGTGCACATTGCTGCAGTTTCATGCAGTAAGAGAATTGATAATAGTAACTCCTGTCCTCTTAATTTTCTATACAACTAGTGGAAGTTCTCTCAACTTGTTTTGCAGATACACTCAGGAGAGAAAATGCAACTCTTGGGAGATCTATTTCGAACTTAAGAATGTATGCTGCCAAACATTCTGAAAACAAAAAAAGAAAAAACCAAAAAAAAACCAAAAAAAAGAGAAAAATATGCCTTTGGGCTTCTGTAATTAGCACTCAAAATTAATTATTTTTTGAAAATTTGGACATTACTCCTGCAATTCAGTTTCAGGTATGCAAGTTGGTTTAAAAATGTCACAGTTTTTTTTTTACAGAGGGGATACTAAATTATATGCCTTAACATCTGCTATATGTTTTGTACATAGTGGAAACAGAAATCCTTAAAAAACAAGCAGTGATTTTTGCTGTTCAAAATATAGAGAATATTTTAGTGAAAAAGAACATTTTGCTGAGGACTGACTGATGTTTATGAAAAGTAATACTGACTAACCATGCATTCAGTGAAGGAGCTAGAGACACTGGGACAAAAAGATAGAATGAGAGCTTGTAGTTGAAATCTGGTTTCCATAATCACAGAGGATTCAATTTAACGTCATATTGACAGGAACAAAAATTATGTGCTTCTTAAAATTTGGCTGCTTGACCCAGCACTTAAACACCACAAAGTCCTTTCAGAATAGGTAACCTTTTGTGTAATATTCATATACTTTAGGGAGCAATTATTCCCACTTATATTGAGTAAGTTGGTGCTGGGTGGCAATAAATCTCATTGCAGCACAATTTCTACAAGCTGCTCCCTAGGTTGTCTGAAAAGTTAAAAATGCAGAAAGTTTATATTTTGCCTGGCTATAAAAAGACATGCTGCCTATCAATCAGTCGGGAGACAATATCTGACAGCCTCACCCAGATTCAGGCATTCAAATAAAAGCCAAAGTTAATCCAAAGGTTCTGTAAAATACTGCCAGGATTTGAAAAAAATTGTGATAGCCTAAGTCAACAATTTATTAATTAGTTATGAGAATTTTCAAATATTTATTTAGTATTATCTCTATCTACATAGTTCCTCCAGGAATTACTGTTTGGAATTGCTCATTCATTTGTAATCGCAGGTTACCTTCAGGAAAATAAAATACTTTGAAATACGAGACAAAGAGGGATGAGTTTTTTCTCGTGAGTTCCTGCTAAAATTTCTCTGCTAAACATGGCTATATTCTATTCCATTCATCCTTCAAAGGTGAGATCAATTGGTGTGCAGGAAGAGCCTGTTTAATCTATTTCACAGACAAAAGTCATTTACTTCCAGAAATTCCCAATGCACTGAGTAGTGACAAACTTATCTATTGTACACAATAAAATGCATTCTTCAAATCAATCACGGCATTCTGCAAAAAGTGTGTAATTCAATAAAGTTTTAGAATTAGTAGAGATTGAAGAAAAGGTGATATTTGAGCTGCGTAGGTCGGAAATTGCAGTGCCTTTGGCACTTGTATGGGAGAGCAGAAGTACGGTACCAAATGAACTCTTTGCTCTGATTGGCCTGCAAAGTGCTAATGGTTCTACTTCACTTATTTTGTTCCAAGTAGAAGTACAGTTTTGAAGCTAATCTCCTTCTTGTCCCCACTTACCATGTGCTCCTGCACTTCTGAGAGCAGATTTGATGTTTATTAAATATATATTTTTTTCAAATGCAACTAAATCAGAAGCTTTTCTCTCTAAGTGCTTCAGTGTTAATGGGGGCATTATGCTCTGAACCAATCTGCGGGTTCTACCATGGCAGGATCTTCCACCATGTACTTAAAATTTTCCTTAAAAAAGAGTCCAACCTCATGAGTAGCTGTAACGCTCAACACAAAGAATGAGTTGAATCACTCGATCCAGATTGAATTTAAACCAAAATAAATCCCATATTATCATATGGAGGGAGTGGGAGTAGCCTGTTTCAGTCACTTCTGTTTACACATTCTTTCCCATTGTGCTGCACTGCCTCCAGATCAAGGCATAGAGATAAACTAAGTTTAATGGTTTATCACTTAAATAAGCTTCGATGACTTTAGAAACTCACAAGTTGAAAACCCTATGTCTTTATTTTTTTAACAGTGGCAAGAACTTTGACAGGAAACCCACCAGTTTCTCTCCTCATTTGATCTTGAAATTGAATTCAAAACTAGTCCTATACTTGCTGTTACAGTTTAATGGTGTATTGCAAAAGAATCTGAAAAGAAAATGGACTAAATTATTAACACTTTTTTCTCAGACATGTTTCCAATGCTTCTGATTTCTGATAATTAGAAATAAATTTTTTTCAGTGTCTCTGACTTCTTATGAAATAAAGATGAGGAAGTCAAGGTTGCTATGTGCTGTGGCACAGAGAGTGCTTCAACAGTGCTTTAAGAAAGATTCTAGGAGGATATTTGGAAAACAATGGTATCACTTACCCTTATTACAGGATAGCGGATTTATAGAAACATTGATCTGCAAGGAGCCTCAAAAAAACCAATATCTTTCTACTGACGTAACAGTAAGATCCTACACTGGTAGTTGATAGAAATAATGGAATGTACACATAAAAGCAACTCTTACAAGGTCACTGCTTAACACTTGCTGTAAGTTCTGGCATATGTGTATACATTACCTAAAAAGTAAAGCAGATCTTAGCTTCAGATCTTGAAAAGTTCTGGTGTTAGTAATGACAGTGATAATTTAGATTTAATTTATAAAAAAATATAATTCCTGTAAAAGCTTTAAAATTAGGTAAAATATTATTTTAATTGATATAATGTTGTTTAATTTATATAATATTATATTTATATAATATTTATATAATATTTTAAACATTTTATATGAAATATTATTTATATTATATATGATATAATTTATATAATATTTATATAATCATTTATAATAATATTTATATAATATTGTGAAATTTATATAATTGCTGTGAATTTGCCTGTTATTTGCTATAGCTTTTCACATTTCATTTTTCCCCCAGAATGAAAGGAATTATATCCTTTTTAAGAGGCTAGATTTTGTTATGAAAAATACTTCAAATATGTAATGCATTCTGCATTTTACAAAATGTCAATATTCAATGTATGAAAAGAGAAAGGTGGAAAGGACTGAAAGATTTTGCTACTGACTGAAAAATTAAAGAAAATATAATTTTATGACCAGAAGCCAAATCTTCTCTTCTGCTAGACCAGACAGTGTTGGTTAGATAGGGATTGCCTACGTTTGTGCTCTCATTAAAGTCACTAGGAATCAGCAGTTGAAGTTGATTAATCAAGCACAAGTCATTGGTCCCTCGAAGCAGCAAATCTTTCTGGCAGAGGTCTGCAGGCACGTGGAACAGCCACAGCTCTTGCATGGCTGGGGAAGTGCTGCCTGGGTGAGAGACATGCCTTGAACACCCTCTCTTCTGCCATGGCAGGTATGACAGAAATGCAAAGAGAGCAGCAGAGTGCTTTCATACAGGCAGACCGAGCCCACTCACAGCTGAGAAATAGAAGACTGAGCTTGCAAGGATTTTCTCACAACTCCTTTGAATGATGAAATGTCTTTTTTATCTATTCACCAGCATGGCACAATAATAGGTGTGCTGTAAAGGTATTTATTTTCCTCTGGAACACCTGATGACCACTTCCACAGTTAATAAGACCGAGTTTTAGTCAGTTTTCAATTATAATCCTGAATCTTTCACAAACGAGGCCTCATCATCTCCATTTTATAAACAGAGAAATGAATGCAAAAAAATTATTTGGTCATGTCATCACTGCTGAAGCCGGAAAGGGACACAAATCAGGAAGTATTCCACTTTTGTCTTGTTCAGAAGAATGACTACATAATATTTGCAGTACATGTATCTCAGGGTTGAGACAGCAAAACAATTGTTGGTGGATTTTGCCTTAAATTTCATGGGAAAAATGGGCTTTCCCCTCCTTTTTTATGCTTGTTCAGAAGTGAGTGTTTAGGAGCAGTAGAGAATGAAGGTTTTGTTGAAGAAATAATAGCAGGCTGATGGTAGGCACTGTATGGTACTTCTCTGGTCTGCATTCAGCCCAGCAGGAGCACCAGAACAGCATTGTTTGCTCATAGCTCTGTGTTAAAATATCAGTTAAACCCTTTATAACATTATTTTTTTAAAATATTATTATTTTCTATTGATTTTCAGCTGAGTTTTCAGTGCATGGGCCTGTCAGAAGCATGCAAACTCAGTCCCCTCCCCACCCCTCTCTTCATCCACTGACTATCAAATTTTGTAAAATGCAAGCTATATCTTAACTAGTGCAAGAAGTGTTCTCTTTTGATGCATTTGAGTGCCATCATTATAACATTCCAATGATGTTCAGCAAATCAAAAGTTTGCATGGTAAGGTGTGTTTATTGTATATTTTCTCTGTGTTATGTTTATGCTTTTTCTTTTCCTTATGAGCTTTGTCACTACAAGTACTTCACTACTTCAATTTTAAAAAAATCCCAATGTATGTGCAAAACTAAAGTACTTGACAAAGGACAGAGGACTTTGCTATTTGTAGCCTCAGTGCCCAGGATATTGCAACAATCTTTGCAAATACTAATTACTTTGTAGCTGTCAGTACTCAAAAATTTTTATTTATTAATGATGAGAATTTTATTAGGTATGTGTCTTTATTCTGGAAGCTGTCATGCTTCAAGTCTAATATGCTGCTCCATGATTTTGGAGTTTATGGACCTTGTCATTTATGTATTAGGAGAAAATAGCAGTAACTCCTATCATGGCTTTTGCTTTACATTCATCCCCATTCATCACTATTCAAAACTATCTAAAAAGATGTATTAATGTCTGTGTCTGCCTATTTCTTACTGAGGACTGTTGCTTTCTTTTCCTTCTATGGCCCCTCTCAATCTTTCAGACTGAATTTAAAGTATACCTGACAGTTTTAAATTTCCTCTTAGAAACTTTTAGATTATGGCTTTTGTAGCTTAAATGAACCCATTGATTCAAATGGCAAACCTAGTGAAACAGTGACATAGCTAAATATCTCTCCCACCAACAGGAGGAGAAAATGTCTCTGGAGTGCTTGTTCAAAAAGAGAAATATCTGACAGAGAACAAGGGACATACAGGCATTAATTAATGTGATATTTTTTTGTCCTGTGATAAATATTGCGGGCAGCAAACAACTGGAAGCTATAGCACTCCAAACCAAGAAGAAAGTTCTTCTTCTAGAGAATATGTACTGGATGCTTAAACTCTTGTAGATTATTGAAAGTGTAAAGCCAGTCAGATACACAGAAGATGCAATGTTTGCTTGGAACTGAGCACACAGTGAATTGTACAATTAATTTTGATAAAAGAGTGTCTGTAAAAGGCTATAGGGAATTAACCAAATTAAATATTTCCAAGATACAATATTTTCTCTCTTTCTTATATACTCAAACTTCAGAGATAAGGTCTAATAGTATCAGTTGGTTTAACTTTACTTCCAACAAATAGAATTGCTGATTGTGGTAAAGAAGTACTAGAAACTGTGAAATAATGTTGCAAGATCGATTACTACAAGTGTTGGCCATCAGCCAGTCTAAACACACATGCTAGGATAACATTTAATACAATAACCTGAGGCAGAACTCCATCTGAAATCCTAATGCATGTTGCCAAATTAAGGAATATCAAAATGCATAATCTTGGAGACAATGACTCAATGTTAGGACAACAAACATGCTATCACTTTTAATATTCCTTGATTTATTCCTGCTGCATTTTACAGAATCAATAATAAGTAGAACTATTTTCAAACACAAATTTCCTGGCAGGCCTAAATGCAAATTGCCATACCTGATGAGGTTCTGATCAATGCCAGTGCTCCAGGAATTGCATGACCCACCTGAACAGCAGGGCTGTGCTCCAGAACAGGTATTTGCTGAGCAATGCACACCTTACCCACACAGTACTCTATGGCTGGAAAATGCCACAATACACAACACTTTGCATCTCTTCTGACCTTTCACTAATGTCTTTGGACACTAAACTTGCTGTCCTTACAAATTAAATATTCTGTCTTACCATAGTTTTACTAACCTCAGTGCTCAGTGCTTTTGGATGGCCATCACTTTATGGTCTTTTTTTCCCCACCCTGTGATTAGATTACCTAATCACTTGATTCCAAACCCTCGTTCTGTTTATAAATTTCAAAGTTACAGACAATTATTTGATAATTTTTTTATGCCGTATTAGAGAATTAAACTTTCTGAAAGGCACAGAGGTCCCAAAGTCTCTTTCTCACTGTGTGCTAGGTTGGAAGTTGTGCAGATCAGAAGTGTACTTTCACAAGTGGGTCAAAGGTGTCAAAGGTGAATTCATCACTAAAGACTTAATGCAATATCAGTGTTACATGCTGCTAGTGAACATAAATGGGTTTTGTTTCAAGCCACATGTTACATCTATTTAGTGGAAATTGCTAATGAAAATAGAGGATGCAGGGACAAAATCCTCACACTTTGAGCAAGTTTCTTTAGTCTTCTAAAGCAATTGTCCTCAGTAGTTACTGTACAAAGGAAATTATCTGTGGAAAAAATACAAACACACACACACACACACACACACACACACACACACACAGACACAAAGGAAAGGTATTACTCAAGTTTTGCTTCAGTTAAAGAATTGTTAAGACCCATTCTTGACAGAGTGTTAGGAAGCACCCTTCTACTATGGCTTAAGTCCTTTTGTACATCTTTCACTTCCCTATTTTCCTCTTTTAAAAGATGTAGCTGTGTTCTGCAGTTCTCAGAGTAGTACACGTTGATACCATTTGTGGGTTCCTGGCAACCTTGTAATGTTTAGCCTTTTTAGAAAATTCCAGGGATTTGGAGGACTGCAAGTGAGAAAAATCAACTGTCTGCTTTGTGTCATTTATAATTGATAATTGAACTGAGACAAATCTGTGAGTAAATTTATTTTATGTTGCAGTAACTACAAGTTAGTTGCTAACTAGTAACTACTAGTTTGAGTAAAAACAAATGATGTCTGCTTAAACTGGGAAGAAGAGGAACTTCTATAATGCAAATTGTTAGGGATTGTAGATAAATAACTTCTCTTCTAATACCTAATAATTCTTAACTCTACATTTTATGCAGTTATCTGAAATATATAATACATGTTATGTATTTTAGGTGAAATAGTCAGCATGCCAGTCTTTTAACTGAATTTTGACTACATGGCAAACATAGAGGCATCTATAAACACTAGACCTTAAAAATCTTATTATTGAGGGTGGAGGAAGTGTGCAGGTGGCTCAAAGACTTTAAAAATTACAGTGGTACTATAAAATACAACAGCAAAAATTAGAACAGCTAAAAATGTATTTTTCAAATACAGGTGTTTTTTCTTGTGATTATACCATACCCAACTCCTTAAGTGGTGAGCTGTGTTTTCAAATGGAAGCAATCTTCCAATGCTACTGGAACCACAGCCTCAAAAGAAACATGGAAAACAAGCAATAAAAAAAAATTAAAATTAATTATTTTTATAATAAAAAAGAAATAACTACAGTACATAAGTGTATATTTGTGATTGAATTGTAAAAAATGTTTAGGGGTTGTCACAACCAGAACAGCCATTTTTTTAAAATAAATGTTTCAGTAGCAAATTGGACCACCTGAATTTGCAAAGCTCATTTCCCAGTTATTTGCTTTGAAAATGTGATTTATAGAAATTTCCTGTAATGACTGAAAGATCCTTGAAGAAGAGAAGCTGGTTAAACCTTAAACCATAAATTTCTTGTGTTGTAGCTACCATTTTATTGACTATGGCTGCTGTTTGTTTTTATTGTGGCATCTGTGTTCCTTTAAAACAATAGCAAGCTTGTTCCATGTCAATAGTGGTTACAAAACTGATAGTAAAAATTTCCTTTTCCGGTAGCACAGTTTTGTCTTGAGCATTTCTTCTTTTTCTCTAATACCAATGACGTGATATTCAGCCAGTGGAAATGAGCAAAATTTGGTGACCTTTCTCCAGAGCTGTAAATCTAAGTTATCAGGACAAGTAACAAAATGCACTGTTATTGCAGTTCAATGTCTACAGGATTTGTTGTATCACTAGTAAGCAATTTCTGCTTCAAGATGTTTTTAAATATTTCTGTAAAGAAATAATTAAAAGAACCATGAACTTGGAAGGCAGAAACATACTTGAGGGTATCCTTCCAAAAATCCATACTGTTCACTAAAACATACTTTCTTACTGTTTCAATTGAGTGCTTCTTATTGCTTTTCTAGTAGAATCTCTGCAGAATGATGATGTTGTCTTGTATGTCAGCTGTCAATATGGATGGAAGCAACTACTGCACTGATGTTCATGAGAAGTGAATTGGCAGAGGGTAAATGAATAATTTGTACTGGAACAAGTGTTTTTGCTGTAATCTGTTTTGTCACTGCTTGTTGACCATCTCTGCTCCTCTCTGGGGTAAAATCTAATAAACTAGTGTCAGTCAGTGCCTCCTGTTATTCTTAAAATACACCATGAATATTGTGGAAATGAACAGTAAACCAGAAAATAATTAAACTAAACATCACTCTGATTTTAAACTGGTGTTACATCAGTGTATCACCAAGGGATGCAAAAGAAGAGGACCTTGTTGTTGAGTACTGAGCTGCAACTCAGAAAAGATGGGTGAAGTTTCCAGTTTTTCAGATTTTATGAGATTGTCAGAAGTCACAATCTTAGGGCATCTTAAATTCTTCAACCTATCACAGAAACAATACTGTAACCTAGTAAAAAAACGGCGATGTGGAAATAAACTTTTCAAGAGTTTCTGTAAAACAACTTAAGAATGTACAGAGTGTCCTATAACTCAGAACAAATGTGGTTCTTTATCTGATGTTTCACAGTCTTCAGATTAAGAACCAGAAAAATGCCAAACATGCCTGTTTTATCTTAGATTACCTTCACAGCACAGTATAGCTTTATCTAAACTCATGACACCTATCTTTATAAAGAGATTTTTTCAAAATAAAAAATTGAAAATTAGCTTACATGGATGAGATAATCTCACCAAGTATCCTTGGTATTTAGTCAATAATTATTGAAAAGCAAAAAAAGTTTAATTTTCCTCTTGTGTATCTATTTGTAGATTAGCTTCTAAATAAAAGGAAAATATGAATTTGTTTTCTCTTATGAAAAGAACTGCTGGTGTGGTAAATGGAAATCTCCAGTGTTAAACAATTTAGGTGTGACTATAAAAATTTTCTCAAATGAATATGAAATTTTCTTCGGTATTTAGAATTTATTTGAGGTTGTGATGATAAGGGGGGGGAAATAAGGGGGAGAAGAAACGATTCTCCCTGAATTGCTAGGCTATATCCCTGGAAATACCCGGAATTTGAGCTTTTCTGTGTTCGACCACTTATGTAAATTATTTTTATTCCTCCATTAGATGGATGTGATTACATTCTGCTGGGTTTTTTCAGACTGACAAGTAGTGGGTCCTAGGAGAATTGCAGATAATGTGCCTGACAGAAAATCTAGCAAGGCAGAAAGATGAAAAGCCTTAAAATTGTAAGCATTCCTTTCAAATAAAATGAATGTCTACTGTCTTGCAAAGAGAGGGAATTTCAGAATAATTTTAATAATGATACTTCAGCATTTACTCTGTAGTGTTTATTCTTTTTCTTAGAAAAACTACATTACATCAAGTTTTTAATAAGGCATAATCAATAAAAGATTAGTCTTTACATGGGAAAGCATTTAATAACACAAAGCACAAAAGCTTTTCCTTAAAGGCTGACATTACAGTTGAGCTGGTAGTCTCCTCTTGGACTTAAATGAAGATTGCAGTGTAAACCTGGGAAGAGTCTTTCATATCCTTGCCCCACAAGACTGCCTCAGGACTGTTAGATTGCATGGGTTTTTCTTCCTCTGAGACCTAGCTCCACAGCATACAATTTCATGCCATTGCTTCCAAAAATTTTGTGCAGGAACTGCTTTCGAAGACACTGGTGCTGTTTCAGACTTCACCCATTTTTTACTCTCTCTTTAATGTAGCAAGCTATGAGGGCCTTCCCTTGATGCCATGGAGTCCCATGCAAGTCCTGGACCTGCTTTCTGTAACAGAGGCACTGTGCTCTCTTTGCTATCTGCCCTTTCAATTTGAACTAAGACTATGTGTTTTCCATGCTACTAAAATAAATAGAAAACTCTTACCATTGATAACAGTGGGGACAGTAAGAGATATGTCATAGCACAATTTTTTTTCCAGTTGGGGTGACAAAATAATATGACAATTATAAAACAAACAAAAAAATAAAACAGTAGCAAAAGGAAAAAAAATCTAGAAAGGAATATTTCAGCAAAAATATTTATTTGAAGGTTTGTATTTACATACCTGTATATAAAAGTAAAAGCAATAATCCTAATTTCTCCTTTAGGACAGAAGTCCTATTTGAGACTCAGTAGAAAGTTATACATTCTATTTTTTCCCATGTGCTCTGCATCTATGAACATTTCTGTTGAGAAGTATAGAATTAACTGCAATACAGGTCTTTCCCCTTGCTTATGAAGGTTAAATCTTAGGTTAACCTGTTGCAGCAGACCTCTTGTTAGGGGGAGAAATTAGCCAAGACAGACTCTCATTCAACAGCATGAAAAGGGTCCCAGTTTATTCTTCACAGCTTTGCCATCCTGACTCTGACTGCAGCAAGCTCCTGCTGCAGGGTCCAGCTGCAGACTCTGACTGTGGCTGTTCCCTGCTGGACTGTGACTGCAAGGATTGGTTTGCAGACTCTGAACACAGCTTTCACCCAGCTCAGCTGTGACTGCAGGCTCCAACAGCAGCTCTGACTCCATCAGACTCAGATCGACCTAACAGCAGATCTCTTACAGCAACAACTCTCTTCCTTATTTCATTCTTATTGTTCCTTCTTCCTCAGGCTTCTCTACCTCCTCAAGGTCCTCTTCCTCCAAGATCCTCCTTGACCAGCCAACCCACCCCTTTTCTCACACTTATCTTTATTAGTCACAGCTCTGACCCATTAAGGGCAAGGCTGCTCCTCTTCTTTGGTGACTCGTACAACTTTGACTTACCAGGGGCGAGTTTGCCTGTAATCTCTTCTATACCTACATTAATCATTTGAAGCTTAAATGTACCAGGGTTAAATGTCACTTTTTGAAGGAAGAATTGTCTGTATTAGAGAACAGGTGCAGTGTCAATAATACATTTTGTTGGAAAAGCATTGAATATAGTATCTGTTCCCAGATGATTGTGTCATTTTGTTTAGATGCAAAGATGAAACACAAGTGCTATGTATTACCCAGGGCTGCTTACATAGGAATATGTTTGGAACAAGGACAGTAAATGGACTGAGAGAAATTATTAACAAACAGATTGCTCATTGTGCAGCTGTTGTAACAGACCAAGGTGAATGTTTTCAGCATCATAAATTCATCATAAATCAAAATGTAAAACTAAATCAGGCAAGCAATTAACACTCGTAATTTTTAGACCACTCTAGAATGAATGTATTGGTTCCTAAACCCTTTCAGGTGTGCTTACAGTCTTGCTTAACTGTAAACCTCAGGGAGAGTCAAAGCACACAAAGTTTTTTGAGCCAAATTATTTCCCAATTGAAACTGAACAAGACAAAATGCAAGTTCCTGTTTCCGGAAAACAAAAACTGTAATTTTTTTAATGTCAGGAGCTCAACTGGATTTAATACAGCAAAGAAACACCAGCTGATTACAAGATGATTTGAGGCCATAAAAGTAACAATATCCTCACAAGATCCGAATTCTATGTATAATTCTGCTGAAGGATGTAAAAATTGCCGAAGGATACAGAAAGATTGCTATGCTGATAAGAAGATTGAAGTATTTTCTGCATGAAGAAAGACTAAAAAAAGCTGAAGTTCTTTGCTTTAACAAATTCGAGTTGAAAGGAGATATCACTATTGAACAAAATATATGAGAACAAAAGTAATGGGAACAGAAGAAGATCAGCACTGAGGCCCAGACTAGAACACATCAACAAAGGATGAATCTACAGAAACTAGAAAAAGTTTTGGAACATATCTAAAGTGAAAGTCTTGGGGCTCAAAATTGCTACTGTCCCATGAAAGAAGATAATTTAGCTGCACTCTGTGTCTCAGGAGGATCATTCTTCTTTCTAGCCTCACCAAAATGCCAAAATAAATTAACTTTTATGTTTTTCCCCCTTCAAGTCTTTCATGGTCTATCTGTCTGAAAATGATAACTTTCAATCATAATTCTAGTGAATTAGGACAAAATTTAAACATGGAGTTTATATATTTATTTACTTGCAACCAGATTAATTCTGGTGTGTGAAGAGGACAGATGGTAATAAAGAAAAAATTGCAATGGTGTGCATGCATGTGCACACTCACACACACTTTTTCTGCATAGTTGCATAGCTTAATATAGAATAATTTTTCATCTGATTTTCAATATCTGTAAGCTATTTAAATATATATAATTGAACTGGAAAATTATGGTAGCAGCTGTCCCCAGAGATGTCTAAAATGAAGCAGACTCTGTTATTAAATCACAGATATGTCTCCTAATGGTCTTGTTTCAAAATAAAGATAATTATTGATAAACCAATTGAGGGCTCTTAAATGTAAAATAATAACTGTAAATATACTTGTCAGTCATTTACAATGAAAGAAAATGCATAATTATATCTATCATACAGAAATGAAGCCACTAAAATTTTCTTAGTGATCAAAAATTAATTCAGGTTTCACTCTAGGAGCATTTATTCTTACTCAAATAGAAAAGCCCCACTACCCCAATTAGAATTTTTCAATCCAGAATAAGCCTGCACAAGTCTTTGTGTGTTAACACTCTCTAATTTACAGTTCCGTTTTGAAAGGCAGCAGAAGCAACTGGACCATGGAATAAATTATCAAGGGAAGTGGTCATGGCAACATCACTTCAGAGTGAAGCCTGTGATATTAGCAAGGATGGCTTAATGAACTGCTGTGCCAAATGTAGGTCGAGCTCTACCATACAGATAGCTGGATTATCTGACCCTGAAAACAGAGACTTCAGTTTCTGCCGCCATCAGTCTGTGCTTTTCCTTTCCCCCAGCCTTCCTGTCTCATTCTCAGGCTTTTTCCAGCTGAAGGTGACTGCCATTGGTGAGGGATGGCTGTGTCTATGCCCAGCCAGGAGCACCAGCTGTTTGGGCTCCTGACTGCCTCTGCTGCCTTCCCTGTCCCTGGAGAATCCTCATTTCTTGTTTTGCCCCAATGAAGAAGCCATGCACAAACCTCATGAGAACACCAGTCTGACAGCCTGCATTTGCTGGCTCAGTAAAGCAGATGAAGCAAGTGACATAAGACAGCTCTCCTTCCAAAGTTAAAAAAACAATTAAAAATGGGGCTGGGATGTTTGAAAATTGCCTGTACCTGTAACACAGCCCATTTTGTTACTGCAGGTATGTACCAGGAGTTATCCTAACAGGTAGGTGTACACTTCTGGTTTTGGCACCATCATCTCATAGTTTTTATTTCTTGTCTTGATTTGTGGTGCTGTCCCCAATGTCAAATTGATTGATGGCATTTTTTTAACCTTTGTGTATTTCCGCAGCTTTGAACATGCAGAGATGAGTGCAACCTCGGTGTCTGGATGCAGCACATTTCATGACATGTATGAATACATTCTCTGTGAATGTAATAATTCCCTTGGCCTCCTTTCTAAAACCTTCCTTTAGGCCAGGAAGCTCCTCAAAAGAGAAAGCCCTACAAGGGTTGATTTTTTTTTCCCCTTTTTCTGAGCTTCCATTACTGACTAGAGCTGAAAACAAGATAGATGTTGAGTCAAATTTTAGGTCCTGAGCCAGTATTGTCACTTTTTTCAAGCTCTACTCTTGCCATATTATACCATAGGATTCATGCAGAATTTATTGCTTCATATTTTTTTAAATTGATGAAATTTTTAATACAAATTACAGCATTCCTTGAGCTACAAAAGCTTAATTTTACTGTACTATAGTCCTCAAAAGAAAGCCTTTGCACAATTTTACAACAATGTGTTTTGTAGCTGAAGACTATAATTACTATGTCTCTCGTAGAGCCTTAATAAAAACAGTAACAAAAACGATAACAAAACACATGTCCACAAGAACACTGAAATGAAAAACTACCTTGAATATTTTCCTTGCAGACTGCCTTCTTGACTTAGTAAGCTCATTTCCAAGCTGTATCTATGAAATGAATGTATGTGAAACATGAAATGCCAGAGAGACAGAAACTTTCACTAAAAATGGCATATTTGTCACAATAAAAGATACATCCCTCATGAAAGTAAAATAGTAGTCTCTGCCTCTGCATGCTGTGATAGGTACTGCTCTGAATTGCATGCTATGTAAGAAGGACTGAGTGGACTTGGACTGTGCAATTATATATGAGTGTGTGCCTGTTGCATTTGTTACAAAAATGAACAGATCAAACTTCTACACCCTTCAGTTACCTGGAATGCTGTCATAACTTCAGAATGCAATTTACATCAGAAATAGCCACAGAGTAATATTGAGTCACTGGTTCTGATGGGCAGGCAGGTGTTCAGCCATCTCCAGGAGAGCAGGGCTCCATCACACACAATGGTATTTTGGGAAGACAAACACCACATCACTCCAAATGTCCTCCCTTCTTTTTTCTTCTTGCAGCTTTGTATGCTGAGCAGGAAGCCATGTGGTCTGGAATATCCCTTTGTTC
The DNA here is from genome assembly GCA_013398595.1 of Tychaedon coryphoeus. NCBI lineage: Eukaryota > Metazoa > Chordata > Aves > Passeriformes > Muscicapidae > Tychaedon > Tychaedon coryphoeus. The sequence continues at coordinate 540,505 of WBND01000224.1, read as the reverse complement.
ATTTGGTGTCAGCTGTCCTGGCTGTGTCCCATCCCAGCTCTTTGTGCATCCCCAGCCTCCCCTCTGGTGGGGCGATGTGAGGGGAGAAAACCCTCGATTCTGTCTAAGTGTTGTTCAGCAAAAATTAAAAGACAGGGCTCATAAGCAAGCTGGAAAGGGTCTTCTAATCAGAGCCTGCACTGACAGCACAAGGTGCAATGGTTGTAACCTAAAAGAAGGTAAATTTAGACTGAATGTAAGAAAGACATTCTTCACAATAAGGGTGGTGAGGCACTTAACAGATTTTCAAGAGAAGTTGTGTGTACCCCAATCCTGGAAATGTTGAAAGCCAGGCTGGATGGTGCTTTGAGCAACCAGGTCTAGTGGAAGGTGTTCCTGCCCATGGCAGTTTACAGATGATCTTTAAGGTCTCTTCCAACCAAAACCCTTCTATAATTATGTTTATGTCAATCCATTCATTTATCTATTCAAACCAGTTCAAAACATAATAACATCATTACTTGTACTATAGTTTTCTGTTGCCTCTAAAGTGAACAAAGGCAGACAAAAAAAATTGAAAAAGACCATAGTTCAACTATATTGGCTTATGGCACATAAATATTTTATTGAGACTATTGAGTAAGTTATCACTTTCCAGTCTAAAACATCTTCTGTATCTTCACTCATTCACTGGAGAAAATAAAATTAGACGCTCCAACATTTCAGTGTAAGTAAAGGAAATATTTGTCTCTATTCTGAATGTGTATAAACTAACATCTCCATATTCTTGTTTTTAACAAAGCTCTACTAGTGTAGATTGCATAATGACATTATTATTTGCTTTCTCATTTTCTTTTAAGATTGACTCCTTATATAGAATTCTATGAATTTGAATTTTTTTAAAAAATAGAGGAGGACTAGAATTCTGTGTATGCTTGTATCTCCTGTATTCATTTAAATCATCATTGAAAAATTGTTGTAAAGCATTACTGAGACTCGCTAACAGAATTTTATACTCACACATTTTACTGCAAATAAAAACAGGAACAGTAGCACAGTGTAAATCAAACCATTTATGAGGGGTGACTATGTGGTGAGAACCATGTGCTGTGAGAGCCAAGACCTGTCAGCAAACAGATGACTTCAGGCCAATCTCTCTCTCAAAAGCATTTCTTGTTCTTTTGGAAGCAATTTTAGGAAGACTGAGACAGTTGTGAACTCTGGCCACTGAGCTTAGAAAGATGCCTTCCAGCCTCTCAAGTCTTCAAGGCAACTCAGGGAAAGACATGCACAGTCATTCCTACTAGGATCTGAATTTGTGGTTTGAGAAAATTTTCCAACCTTTTACTCATACGTTATCATTTCATGTTTGTTTAAATAAGTTAGCTAATTATACCAAAGCCAGCCCCACCTTGTCCTGAGGGCAGTCAACACCTGGTACTGACATACTGGTTGTGTAGGATTTTGACTTCCTTTCACAAAAGGAAGGGAATTTGTTCAAAGTAAAGAACAAACTGACTTCACCTACATTCTTCTCACTACAAGAGGTGGTTTTGTACCCTGTAATAATTGAATAGTGTGTCTTTGAGCACTGTGCAGAAAACAGCTGCAGTATTATTAGTGGGAAACAGCTCAATTAGTACTTACTGACAAGCTGTTTCTGTTTGTATGAGTTCTTTTCTTAAAAAGCATGCAAATAGACCAACAGAACATTTCCCTTGCTTTTTCCCATTTATTGTTAAAGAACATATACTTTATAATTTAAAAAAACCTGTTTGTAATGCTAATATAAAAACATTGCTTTAAAGAGGTGTACATAGAATCTCTTGGGTTCATGACATATTAGAAAAATATAAAAGTCCAAAGTGTTCCAAGGGTGCACTTGAGTAACAGATTTGAGTTTTATGCTTATTCAATAAAATTGTTTGTTATAGGTGGTGTAAGTAGTAAATCCTGTGCTTAAGGATGCCTACTAGTTTCCATTTGAAGACTCAGTTTTTAATTACTTTTAGTCTTGTCAGACCTAATGTACAGTTTAGATAGGAATTTTTCATACTATGCCTACTAAAGAGAGAAATTGGAGAGGAAATAGAATTTAAAATACTTCAGTCTTTGCCCAGAAATATGCTTAGGAAAATATTTTGATTCTTTATATTAATAAGTCTTTAAAGCAAAGATATTCTTCTTTCTTCTGGAATACATAAGGTTTTCTAATTTTATTAGGTATAATACAATAACCATAATTTAAAAAATATTTCTCTTAGTGTTCTTACAAACATGGCCAACTGATAAACTTCAAGAAAATTCCAATAGGCAAATGTCAATTAATATTCTGCTCTTCCCACTGTGACCCATCCAAAGAACAAATAGAAGTAAGGGCAGTAGCAAGGCACTAATTAAAAAAAAAAGAAAATAATAATAATAATAATAATAGTAATATTAATAATAATAATAATGAAGTTAGTGATCTGAGTATCTTTTTTGCATCTATTCAGAAGCACAGAGAACAAAGTAAGGGCTGACCAAAACAAAAAGAGATGCCCTAAAGGAGTGTAGGGCGTCCTTGCTTCTGCCACTGAGCACCTTTGTGAGAGGCCGTACAGTTCTTGAATAAGACTGTCAGTATGTGGGCTTGGGTGTGTCAAAGAACTCACCTTAGATCTACTTTGCAGAAAAGAAAGAGGAGATCTGCTCTCAACATTTAGAGAGGTAGAATGCATACAAATGGTATTAAAGTACTAAGTATTCTGAAAAAAATCAAGCTTCAAATTAGCACAATGAAAGATGGATACTTTGGATAATTTTGGCCTTAAGCTATTTTTGCTAATTCTCCAGGTATGAAGCAGAGTTACCTCACAGAAGGACTGTGTAGATAATTTCATTTGCATCTTTTAAAAATGCATTGGATGCACTGGCAAGCATTTAGAAAAGCTCATGAGAGAATGAACAATTCTATGTGCCTCAGTAAATAATGGATGGATCTATGCACCTAGAATAATGAAGAAAAAGCAAATAAAATAACATCAAGATATCCTGTCAAAGGATAGTCTTTATTCTTGCACTACAGCAGAGAGTGTTCTGAGGAAAAATTATATATGTCTTTCAGTCAAAAGTGTATTGAGATGTAGGAAGCCTAGTTAATGTAGCCTGAGCCAATTTTGCAATTTCAATACACATTTCAGGAGTGGAAGTAAATGCATTATTATGTAACACTAGAGATTACCATCACTATTTCATTTTTTGGTGTGAATACAGCAAGTAAGGTTCCAGAAAGATTTTCTCTCACACACAGTTTCATTAAAAGCAAATGCTTTCTTTTGGGCTTTCACTTTGGTGGAGGTAAAAGTCTCATTTAGTTTCAGATATGAGAAAACTGTGTCCTATATATTGCATTTATCTAAATTTTCTCTCATTATTATGAGTATTTAATGAAAGTCAGAACTTACAACTATACTATTTTGTAAACATTTTCTCTTGTTTTTAAAATTAATAATATTTTCTCTGTGCATCTATGGCACACTTTTAATTTTTTCTCTTTCATAAAGCACTGCATTAGTTATTCCATCTCAAATAACAATAATATTTTGGAATATACTGTTGTTCTAGCATGAGGAAAATAAGATAAATATGAACCTGCACACATATAAATATGATTCTCTGCACATTGTATAAACAACTTTTGGCAATACGGATTTGACAGCACTTAAATGTTTTTTAAAGATTTCAGTAATAAATCCCTGTGCTTAGCTCCTCTGCTTGGCAATTTCACCATGATCCCTTGTTAAAAACAAAAGTTTATACTCTAATCTCTGAGGACAGGTTACATAAAAGAAAACACTGGAAGCAAAATAGTGACGTAGTTAGCTGTGTCATTAAAACCTTCCTGAACATAATGATCACTGCCAGGCACACAGCATTACAGACTACTGTGCTTCCTTCAGTTTTAATTACAGAAAGGTTCAGACTATGTTATCTGAAATCATTGCAAGTGGAGTTATCAGTGACCACCTATTCCATGAAGAGGTCATCATTTCATAAGAAGTCAAAGTGGCATCAAGATGACAGTTCATAGGAAAAAGTGAACATTTTTAGTATAGAAAGGTTAGTTTATTATTTGCTTTCTGTATCCTAATTTATTGCTAGTATGAGTGGGATTGAGCTCAGAAAATGAAGACAGACTTATGTCTTGGCTCAAGTGTCTGTTCAGTTCAGCCATGAGAGAATTTAGGAAAGTTTACCACTTAGTACTGACTTTGGGTTACTTATCTTAGAGATTATGTAAACTCAACTTGGTGTTTTGAAGAATGTCATGCATGTGTTTTCAGGGAGCACAATCTGTACTTGTATACATTGCTTTTATGTTATGTTGGGTTTTTTTGAGAGTTTGAAACAGAATTCATTATTTGAGAAATGAACGAAGCCACCTAATACCTTATCCTCAAAAAATCCAGTGGCTTCAACTACGTAAGAAGCAATTTCATAGCGTGCAAATAGCTGTGGCACATCCCTCCTAGCCCAAATTATTCTATGATTTTACAAAAATATCAGTGGAAGATCATTTGTAAAAACATCAATGCTCTACATCACCTCAAATATTACAAACTTTGGAGCATATTCTTCTTTAGCATAATCAGACTTCTGCCTTCTATTTTTAAAGGAAGCAGTACACTTCAGTCTGAGATTCTGAAATCAACAAATATGTTCTGTATAGCTCCTTGTCTATTGGGAGTGTCTGTTTTCTACTTTGAGAGCAGTTGTCTCACTGACGAAATGTTCAGAGATACACTGACATGAATGAAATTGCTTATGGTTTTGTAGCTCTGTTTCCTCTTTTCAGTTAATAAAACATCAGTTGAGGCCCTGAGAATAAATAAGGGCAATAAATCATCACCTAAAATGCATATATGAAACAAAAGTGGATTTTCTGAAATTATACATCTTCACGTTACGGTATGTTTTGTAATTCATATATACAACTTAAAGGGAAGAAGATAAATGTGGTCAGATTCATGACAGCCCTGAACTGGTTAGTGTGATGCTAATTATTCTTGCATTTAGAAAAAAAATTTGCATGAAGGCAAGTACAGGGGGGCTTCCTGAGCAATGTAGCTTGGCAACAGCACTGCATGAATATTTGACAACACAGTTTTAATGGTATGATACCAATTCGTACGAGGAGATAGGTCACCTACATCATGTCCTAAATACTTTATAGGCTTATGTAAGTAACAAATACTTGAAGAGGAAAAATATTAATCTCTCCGAAGAACAGAGAGCTCACATAACAATATTGTTTTCATGTTGCTTAGTTGTCATAGTTGAAACAAGTTAAAATATGAAAAAAAAATCCGCAAGACATTGCATTTGAAATTAAATATAAAATTATGCAATGGTAAAGTTTCACATCATTAATTATCTTTCAGGCACAGGAGAGTCCAGCTTCCATATTCTAACAAAACTAGAATTTCCCTGCCTTTGGAATTGAGTGTTACAGTTGAAATATTAATGGGAATCCTGAGGAAAAGCAGCAGCTTCCTTAACCACAATGCAAAGCATGAAAACAGGGAGTATTTTGAATGTCTAAAGGTGGGGGTAATCTAATCAAGATACACATGGATATAGTAATGAGCAGATTCTATGAATGATCATCTTTAGAATAACTTTACTTTCACTGTCTTTGAAAGTCATGCCTTGACAGTCCTTTTAATCCATTTAATGTCTTCTTCTCCTTGTTATTTGTGCATCTCTAGAATTTGGTGTGCAAGCCTACTTCTGACTCTGAAGCTGTGGTGTGTTTCCTTTCTGTACTCTTCCACCATGCTGGGTGCAGTTCAGCACTGCACTGATCTGCTCCTTGCTTTCTTTCCAGGGAAAGACAACAGCACTGCATGGAGCAGAAGGGAGTGCAGCAGTCCTTGGCTAGGATCTCATCACAGTCATTGATATCCTGAGCAAACAGTGCTCACCTGCCAGTTTAGATCTTGCTTAGGTTGAGCCTCTGGCAAGTCAGGCATATGAATAGAGACAGGACATACAGGAAAAAAATAAAAGTACAGAAACTTCATACTTACATGCCCATATGTATAGATAGATATACTCATGTATGTGTACACATATAGCTTTTCCTATACACAGAAGAAAAGCTCTTTTTTAACCTGGGTGAAAAGATTTCCTGCTACAGGCATGACAATACAAATCCTCAGGATAGCTAAACAGCATATATTTTTTACATTTTTCTATTTTTTTACTTAGACTAAAATAGACACTGTGTCTGAAGTTGAGATCAATCAATAGTGTCACCCAGCAGAAATAAAAATAAAATTCAAAAGGACCTAACTTTTCAAATGTTTTTGATGTGTAAAATTAACATGGTTGCTGTGTACTGACACATTACAAACACAAATAACAGATGTTTTCAAAATTCTCAGAGACAAACCACTCTGACAACCTCCAGCAACGACAAAATCTGGCAAGACACAGGGTGCTAAATTGAGGTGTCTTGTGCCTGGCACGACTGTCTGTGTATCTGAAGGCTGTCCTGCTCACCTGGGGCTGTCATCCATGCATCACCTAAAGAGCTCCCATAGCCTGGATTGGTAAAGCTCAAGAAAAATACCACAAATGGCACTAAATGCTCTGAGTTTATAATGGAAACTCATGGGCTTGCACAGAGATCAGCATCTGCCCTGTGATTTACAGAATAGTATTAACTAAACAGGAGTTGAAACCCCCTCTCACAGAGGGAGGAAACGACTTAATGGATTTCTTTAATCAAGGAACTTGACAAGACACAAGTTTCTGTCTTTGAAGCTGCATACCTTTGAGTAAAACATGCACACTTTTGAAGGCATCAGTTTACTTTGCCTGCATTGTAGTGTTTCTGGAATAATTAATTCTTATAATTTAATTCTTAATTGGACCATAGAATCATGGAATGATTTGGGTTGGAAAGAATTTTAAAGATCATCTAGTTCTAAATCTCCATTATTGCCAGGATCACCTTCCACTAGCCCAGCTTACTCAAAGCCCTGTGCAGCCTGGCCTTGAAGACTTCTGGAGATGAGGCATCTCTGGGCAACCGTTCCAGTGTTCACGATTCTCACAGGAAAGGATTTCTTCCTAATAACTAATCTAAGCCTACCCTCCTTCATCTTAAGATGATTCCCCATTCTTATCACTACATGCCCTTGGAAAAACCCCTCTGCAGCCCTCTTATAGGCCCCTTCAGCAACTGGAAGGTGCTATAAGGTCACCCCAGAGACTTCTCCAGGCTAAACTACCCAAACTTTCTCAAGCTTTTCTCATAGGAGAGAAGCTTCATCCCTCTAATCCTCTTGGTGTCCTCCTCCAATCAGTCCTTCTTATGCTGAGGACCCCAGAACTGGTTGCAGATATTGTATCTGTTATTGTATTTGATATGCCAAATACATTTGCTCTGTCAGTATGCTCTGGTGTGCAGTTGGGAAAATGACCAGGTCACAGAACACTCTTATTTGGAAGGGACCCACAAGGATCCTCTAGTCCAGCTCCTGAGTGAATGGTCCGTATGGGGATTGATCCCACAGCCTTGGTGTAATTAGCACCATGCCCCAACGGAGCCAATGTCAGTGATGTACTCCATGGAAAAGGAGAGAAGGAAACTCAAACCTGCCCCCACAAGAATGTGCTTGCACAAGTGCAAATGGACTGAAAAATACGACTTGAACTCCAACCAGGAGCAGAGGTTGAAAAGGCCAAATAGTTTTGCTTTCAAATGAATCTTTCTGATTTGCATGAAATAATCAAGCATCTGTCATTCTTTAAGCTCCCAAGATTTCGAAGAGATTTTTGCCAACTAATCTGCAAAGGAGCAAACACTTCGTAGAATGCCTTCTGTGCATGTCTGCTTTCCCTCTTTCTTTGTCAGGACTTCCTTTGGTGCAAATTCAATACTAAATAAATTTGTAGGGCACAACATAACTGAAGATTTAAACCCATGCAAAGTTGTAAAGAGACTTGAGGAATAAATTGGGATATGAAAATACATTTTTTGTATACTAGCTACATTCAAATAAGCAATGGCACAGATACACCGCAGAAGCAAATAACCAAGGAACTACATTTATCTTTTTGTTGATTGAGAACTTATTTCATTAAAACACATGGTAGCTTAATTGAGAGCTTCAGTCTTTTAATTTCTCTTAAGAAAATGCTTTGATGCCAGTTTATCTGACAAGGCAAGACTTGAAGAAAATAAATGAAGGAAAGAGCTTAGCAGACAGAAGTGTAATCAGTGCACTAAAATTATTCAAAGCTTTGCATCTGCGCAAAAGAAAAACTTGTAACAATGCAAGAAATAGTAATTTTCCTTTCTGTTTTATGCAACTCACTTAAAAACTTTACTCAATTGTACAGAAAAAACCCACCAGCTTTGAAGTTTAGGGTAATTAACCTTCCCATCTAGCTCCCATTTACTGAAGGATGGACAGTGTTGTTAAATTGTACATACACGTATATATAAAAGCTCTAAGACAGTATTAGACAGTAAGGATTTGATCCATTTTAGGAAATAAGAAGAGATAGAAAGAGAGAAGAGATAATTTTTTTCATTCAAACCTACTTTGGAATTAGATATGAAGGGGACTTATCTGGATAGTGATTTTATAGACCCCAAGGATTGGATATGAGTATCACTAACATTATTAGAGGTTACCAATAATGACAAAAATACTTTGATATGAGAAATTGTCAATTCTGATAATACAAAGCCAATGTTAGGCTCTTTTCCTGTATGTATAGTAATAGGTATGATAGTCTACAGATTTTTCTACTATAGTCACTGAAAACAGACTGCCTTATTTTAAATGTGAGTTTTTTAAATAATGAGGTCATTTAAAAAGAGCTATAAATAAAGAACAAACAAAAAATCTTGGATTGAGTGACCATATGTGGATTTTACTGAATTAAAGTATATGTATAATGAAAGTTCTTCAGACTTACTTCCATCAGGCTTCTTTTTCATTAAGAGTTAAATCAGGATAGCTATTGATAAGCAAGTGGGAAGGCAACATAATGACTCAGAATAGCATCCCACAGCAAACACTTGAGAGTAGCTTGAAAATGAGTCACTGAAGAGGCTAATTCCACCCCCTGAATTCATTACACTGTTTTTTCAAGGGCCTCAGTAAAAAACAAACAAAAAGACCCCAAAACACTAACGAACCATAAAACAACACACACCCCCCCCCCAGAAAAAAAAAAAAACCCAAACCTTACAAGTCCAAAAGCAGGCAAAGAAACAGAAACTTAGTGAAAAGTGAAACTCAGAATGGAAAAGGAACGTAAGGACTGTTCTAAGGACTGATAAAGAAGTAGAGAGGTCGTGTGGCTATACTGAACAGTGGAGTTCAGCTGTGACTGGCATTTGTGTAGGTAGTCTGTTGTTTTAAATACCTTTCCTTCAACATAGTGCTTGTACCTGATGTGATGATGATTATGATGTTTAGTCTGTTCATCACCAATTACAGTCTCCCAAAAAGAACACACCTGTTGGCTAAAACTGGTTGATCTGGAGGGTATTTCTAACCAAGGTTCCGACTGAAAACAAGTAAACTGGGTAGCACAAAAGAGGGAGGATGGTAACCAAGAAGCTGTCTTCACATGTTACTAAAACTGGATGTTAGTTGATGCTAGTAGTGCTGAAAGGCCTAGGAACTGGTTTTGATACTGAGGCCAGAGAGCATTTGAGTGGTTGAGTGTCCATTTAATAATAATAATATTTGGCTCAAGGTAATTCCCACCCCTCCCTTTCCTCTCCAAACTCTAGATAAGCATTTTTTGTTTATCTTTTCCAGTTTGAGTGCAACAATGCATGTCAGTGTATGTAAACATATGTCCTGTAGTCCATCAGAATGGTGCTATTTCATATAATGAAGCTGAATCTATTTATCACCTGTGCTGTGGTGAGGGCATGAGAGTGTTTAGAGGTTTCAAAACGTGGTGGGAGAATAATGTTGGAAGATGGCATAGAGCTGAAGGAGTTCCTCCTGGTGAAGTTTTGTTGATGGTGCCTATTGGGAATCATTTCTGGAATAAGTTATCTTTTGACCTCTCCTGGCCTGATATTGTCTCAGGGGATGCTCACTGGAAAGGAGAAGAGTAGCTGGGGCTGAACAGAAGACTGTGGATTTCATTCACTGGACAGGTGTGCCAGGGGAGGGAGCGTTGTCACCATCCCCACCACCACCATTTTTAGTTACAGCCCTATCCCCAGAATCAGAGGAAAATTATCTCGAGTTTTCTCACAGCCCTATGGGATATATAATTAATTTTTCCTGTAAAAACTGGATATACAATTCAGATTGAGAAGCACTCTTTGACTTTGCTAGTACTTTGTTTGTCAAACTTTGATGGTAAGAAGCTGTGATCCATATTTTTCAGTTCCCACACAGAAAGCATTTTACTAGTTTTTGGAAGCGTGGTGCAAAACAAAAGAGCAGGATAAATTAAACAAAATAGGTAAGAGAAAATTTAATGACATATGTTTTCAGAAAACAGGCAAAAGAGAAACTATGATAGCCTCAGGAAAAAAAAAATTATAGATAGCTAAAGCATGCTGCTGTGAGAATGATAGAGTCACAGAATAGCTGAGTTGGAAAGGACCCAGCAGGATCATTGAGTCCAACTCCTGGTCCTGTGCAGGACACCCCAAGAATCACACCATATGCCTGAGAGCACTGCCCAAACACTTCTCAAACTCCAGCAGTAGTGTGTCCTATCCAGCAAGTTGCCACTCTATTGACAAACAAATACAAATGAAACTGAGATAATCCATAGAAATGTTCATTATCATTAAGTGCATTTCATTCTCCTGACTTGTTTTGCCTTTTTAAAAATAAAACAGTATTCTAAGTAAGCAATCTCATACATAACTACTTCAACTTTATACACAGTAAAGACATTAAAGAATCACATGTCAAGGACATAAAGGCTTAACAAACAGGAAACTGGTTGCCCTACCCTAGGGCACTGGAATCCCATGCTATAAATTCTCATATGTAATTTATATTTCTACTGACAACTAGAAAGAAATCATAAAAATAGCTAATTACAAAGAAGCCATTTTACGTGACTATTCTTTTATTCAATGCACAACCTTAGGGAGGAAGAGGACCTGATGCTGACGAGTCATGCTGGTTCTCAGAAAGGAAGTGTGTTAGGCTTCTCTCTGTTCGGGTAGAGACTGAAGTGAGACTTAGGAAATTACGACCATGAAACTGTGGTAGAGTATGCAGTAAAACAAGGAAGAGGGAAAAAATTAAAAAAGGACAAACCAACTGAGTACAGTGGAAATACATAATTAACGCCCTGCATGTGTAGGACAGTATGCTGCATGTATGTGAAATAAGGGAGAAAGCAAAAATTATAACCAAACATATGCAGTGAGTCAGGCTCAGCTTGTTTCTCACTAGCAGCATTTGTCCTCTATACAGCTGTTTTCAGGCACCTTGTAGAAATTTAACAAATTCGATATAATTTCCCTCCAGGGGAAACAAACAGACATACCACAGACAGCGTGTAATCATGGAATATATTTTATTCAAAATGAAATAAATTTCATTATCTCACCAGTGAAATCTTGTTGATGTAGTTAGAACAATGACTTGTGGCTGAAGATTTTGGATAAAACAATTGAGTTAGCTAGCAATGACAGTTGTTTTATAGTAGTTAGGAGAGAAAATACAGAATCATGGAATATGCTGAATGGGAAGGAACGCATAAAATCCAGTTAGGATTTACATAATTATTTTGATTTTTTCCCTTCTTAAATTAAAATATTATTCTAAATAAGCAATCTTATAAATAATTACTTCAACTTTATAGAGAGTAAAGACAGTTCAAATTATATCTGTGCAACTTTTAGTTTAGAAAAGTCCAAAATGAAAAAAAATAAAAATCATGCTTTGCAGAATTGGAAGTAACTGAATCTAGACAAGAGGTGTGAAAGCAAGTGATTTGAACAACTTCATTTCATAAATACTTCAATCACCAGATTTCCCTGAATCACTTGGCAATTCATGAGAAAATCAACTAGTAGCTCTGTTCAGATAATGACCAAAAATTCATTTGAAGTCCACAAATGTAATGAAAAATCAAAGAAAAGATAGCCTACAGTGCAACTTTAGTTTTCGTAATGCCTTCTGGAAGTGATTGTAATATAAATATGCCTTTATTTCAAAACAAATATTTTATTGGATTCCCTGATTTATACTAAGAAGAGATAATATTAACATGTTTCTCCACAGGAACACTAATAGGATTTCTTTCCCCTATACAACTATCTATCTGTTCTGAAGTGACAAATTTGGTCAAAAGTGGCCAGTGGTATCAGAAAATTTTGGGTGAAGGCAGAGGAGGTGTCTCACAATAGTCAAGCATACATGAATCTATGAAAGAAACAATTTGGGTGCAGTGTTTTCACTCACCTATGCATTCTGGTTTCTGCCTTTACATCATGTGATTTTCAAGGCCATGCAATCAAAATTTGAGTAAAACACAGTCACACTATAATATGTGACAACTTTCTGCTCTCAACAAGACAAAGAGAAAAGAATTGAAGTTTAAAAAAGACAGATATTGGGGAATGATAAAACACCAATGATGGGAAAAGATTCCAGTGAGGAGTTCCCCAGAAAAGAATAGATGTAGGAATTTCAGTTTCTCAACAAATGCTCACTGAGATCAGGCTAATGAAAACAGTTTCCAAAGTTAATTTAGCAGTCAGAAAACTGTACCTTTTAAAAATAAAATAATTTCATCCCATTTTGTCCAAGTATAATGCAACAAGGTTTACACACTTCTGTGAAAATGTGCAGTTATACTGGGGCTGAAGATTTTTGCTATATATTCAAAAGCCTAAGTTTGAGTATCGCTTCACACTCATTTCAAAAGTGACCTTCATTGGTTCAGCTCGAAGGGATGCAGGTTATCAGGAGGGGAAACAATGCTGATTTGAATGCTTCTCAAACATCTCTGGCTCTAAAAACTCTTATCATTTTCTTATTTTTGCTCAAAAAACCGCCTAGGTTTAACACAGATTATTTGTTTGCATGTAAGGAATGCAAGTGATGTAATTTAAACCACTTTTGCAGAACTTTCTAACTGTTATATAATGGTTCACAACATATTTATGAAATGATTCATGCTGCCGTCATAGTGCCCTTCCAAGCCTTCTGTTATTTTTGTAGCACGAAGTGCACACAGTACACAGAGATCTCAGCCATACATCAGTGCCTTAACATGCCCTCTGTATTTCAATACATTAAGATTTTACAAGACTACACAAAAAAGAGGTGCCCTGCCTCAACAGATTCCAGTTGACTTTGATATGGTCCAGCCTTGCCCTTGGAGCAGCTTGTAGCACTTTTTGTGCTCTTCTGCAACATCACACGGGAGAAAATGTTGCATACTCATTTGGAACTGCATTGAAGGTAGTGTTCCATGCTACAGAATATGTGAACATCTGCTACTAGCATCAATCAAATTGTCCAATTAATTAATCAATGTTTCAACTACCTTAAAAATTAAAAGAGCTATGTGTGATTAGTGCTTGTTGAGGTCTTATGACATTTGTACTAAATGAAAATATTTCATCTAATTAATGAAATCTCCAAATGAATCTTTTGCTGAATGATTACAATATGGGAGCATTGATTCTACAGGTAAATAGAAAATGTGTTTCCAGCACATCATCCGCAAGATAAATGGATGTTTTCTTTAAATTAAGCAGAAGAAACATGAGTTAAATAAAATCAAATGCCTAGAAATGTTACTTATTCTGTGAGATATATATATATATGTATATATATATATATTTCTTTTTTAATTTTTTTTT
>WBND01000224.1:465225-525930 GCA_013398595.1 Tychaedon coryphoeus | reverse complement strand
ACAAAAGTGAAGCATTTGAGTGCAGGATAGAGTTTGGATCCTGCTTGGCAGTAGCAAAATATGCCTTTTTGTCTGACACATTTTTATTTTGTCTACCAAGCAGATCAAGCAGCCTAGTAAAATGTGTTCCCTAATCTAGAGGAAGTCTCTGTGGCTTAAGACAGGCTCCCAGAACGTGCTGGGCAGTGCTGCAACGCCCTCCACGCCAGCTTGCTGTGTGCTGAAGTGGCTGAGCAATAACAGATTGGCAGAGGGCACAAATCTGCTAATGGTGATTTGGTGTTCTGGGTCCTTCTCTAATGACAGCAATACCTGGGGAGGCAAGGGGGCCATGAGGCAGCTGGAAAGACATGGAAATAAGATGGTCAGAAAGTCAGACTCCCTGGGGAGCTGTGGTGGGCAGGAGGTCGAGGGCTCTGTGGCACCTCACCAGCAGGCAGGGACAGCAGCTCAGCTGGTGCCTAGGCAGTGATTGCATGGGGCTGCAGAAATTCCTGCACATGTTTCAGCAAATCGCTCGGTACCCACATAAACTGAAATGATGGCAGCAATTATGAAAGGCTCACATTAGGATGAACTGAGAATTTTGCCACAGAACTTCCTAGCAATAGAAAATTCAGTTTTCTTACCTAAGTTATGACTGCTTCTCCCAAAAGCATTGTTCTCATCCTAGACTAACAACTATTCCTCAAATACCTTTATCCAATATTTTATAATAACAATATTAATAACCATTTTAACAAGGATTTTATAACCATATTAATTCTGGTATGTAAAATTAATCCCCCAACTTATATACATGTGAGAATTTTTTTAAATAAATTGATTCTTCTAAAACTGTGGATATGTAGTGAAATTATGATGTCACTTTTTACAATACTTTAACAAGTGGAAACACAAAAATTCACCTGCCTGTAGAGATTTAATTTTACACAAATGTAAAATTAATAATAGCAGGAGAACTAAGAATTTAATAACTCTAAACTAAGCTATGAATAATTTTCTCTAGATTATACTGTTAGAATTGTAGATTGATGTGTTACTGTGATAACTAACTGCAGTTTAACTAACAGAAGTAAGACTCTAAAGGATTCTTTTAGAGAAGACAAGTGGAGGTATCAGGAGTAGAAAGAGTCTCAAAAGGATATTATAGAAAAACATTATTTGAATGTAAAATAATTAATTCATAAATATATTTTAAAATAATTAAGGTAAAAGCCTTAATGACATTTTAATGGGAGAAAGTTGAGAAGTATTTTGAAGATTTTTCCCTATTAGATTAATCACTGAGATGAAAAATCCAGTGCTTTGAAATAAACTATTCCTAGAAAGGAATGCTAAAGGTGATGGGAACTCAGATCTTCATTTTGAAAAAAATAATGATTTTAAACAATAATAGCTTTCAATTCCAATCTCCCTGTTTTCTATTAAATTTAACTACTTCAATCCTATAAAATTTTGAAAAAAAAAAAAAGTCACGTAATTAATGGTAAAAACAATAAAAGAATCTGAGTTATGTCCTGACAGGGACAATTAAATTATTTCTGATTAAGAAACTGAATGTCTTAAAAGTCATTGCTTTAAGAACGTTCATTGTAATGCATTAATGTATCATTGATGCAGTATATGAAAATAGCTCTTACATTAAGCAACATCTTACTGAGTGTCTTCAGCAGAGAAAATGACCATATATATAACCATAACTACCTATCATTCTTCTCAACAGTTATACCACAGAGTAGTGCTAAAACCGGACTGGAAATTAAAAAGTCATCACCTCCTCAAATGATTTTTCAAGGTGACTCCCACAACATCCTTATTCTGGTTTGTAAAAAAATGTCTTGGCTGAACCATGTGTTCTTACAGTATGATTATTATAATAGTGATACAGATCACAGTTTTCTTAAAGTGTGAGCCTCTTTTTCAAAAATTGAAAAAAAAATCTCTCTTACCCATTCTACTTCCATTCTGATTGCAATAAACATGAAATACTATGGCTACAAAATAGACATTTTTAAAATCACCCTCAGGCCAGTTGGGATCTGTCTATCTACCTAGGATCATGCTAAACCTTCAAATGAGATGCATGAGCACAGCCTAAAAAGATATATCTAATATAGATTAAATTTAGCAGGGTAAAGCAGCCAAAAGCTATCAGCTCAGGTTTCCTTGTGGGCCTATGAGAACATGCTTTCAGAAACTTGACTACAGGTATGACTTTTGTGCAATGATTGATTCAGCTAGCTGGTTGCAAGCAAGTTTAAGTATAGTTATAGTTGCTGCAATCATGCCTCTAGTTTCCATGTAGACATAACATAAAATCTCCTGTAGAGAGATAAATGAAATGCTGAGAATAAAATACATTTGCTTTCTCAGGTATGGTTCAAGTAATTTACATTTACTAAATTTGCACAGTAGGATTGCTGGTTCAATATGATATAAGGTCTTTGGTTGTGCTACACCAGTTCTCTCTACAAAAGGGAAAGCAAGGAAAAAGGTTATTTTGAATTAGAAAAAGAGATGCTAAAACAAGAAACTCGTCTAAAACAACATTTTCAGGCAGCCACAGATCAAATCATCAGGGCAATTTTAAACTTTGTATTGAAGACAAATCTTTAAAAGAAATCCAGGGGAAAGTGACTTTTTCTTTCCTTGATTTTTGTCCTCAGTAAACCTGAATGACTTGACTTAATGATTTTTCATGCCACAAAATGCATAAACATATCTGACATTAGGTTATAGTTACATTAATTTGTGGATTTATATAATTAAATGTACTAATACACTATTTTTGGCATTTCCTTCCCCTAATTATGTGGAGGCAGTGCAATACATGCAAAAAATCCTTTTGCAATAAATATAAGAATTTATAATGGAAGATAATGGATTCCTTCACTGTTTTCAGTGAAAGTTTAGAAAAACATACATTAATTTCTTGTTTCATGCATTTTTTATCAAACCTATTACATAGAAAAATGTGAGGCTAATAAAATATACTTATCATAGAATATAGTCATAGAACCATTGAGGTTGGAAAAGACCTCCAAGATCATCAAGTCCAACCTTTGACCGAATTCCACCATGGACATTAAACCATATCACAAAGAGCCACATCTACTCCCTTTTTGAACATTTCCAGGGATGGTGATTCCACTGCTTCACCAGGGCCCCTGTTCCAATGTGTAACCACTCTTTCAGTCAATTTTCTTGATATCCAACCTGAGCCTCCCCTGGGCAGCTTGAGACCATCTCCTCTGGTCCTGTCACTGGCTGCCTGGGTTGAGAGGCAGATGCCTGGCTACAGCCTCCTTTCAGGCAGCTGTGGACAGTGACAATATCCCCCCTGAGCCTCCTGCTCCCCAGCTCCCTCTGCCACTCCTTACAGGACTTGTGCTCCAGACCCTTCACCAGTTTGTTGCCCTTCTCTCAATATGTTTCAGCACCTCAATGTTTTTCTTCAAAGAACAAAAACTAAGATGGTAACAGTCTGCTTCTAATTACTACATAATATTTATACAACTTCACAACAGATGCGTATTAGTAAGATAAGTGTTACCTCTTTGACAGATTAAACTAGATCATTCTTCTTTATTTTAATTCAAAAGCATAGGGTATAAAAGCCTTTTGACCCCTACTGTGAGACAGGACTCCAGGCTACAGGTAGTCTAAAGCATTCATTAATCCAGCTTAAAATCTGAAATATACTCTGTGCAACAAACTTCCCCCAACTGCAGATGTTGAAGGTTATTAGGCATCTAGAACCACTAAAAAGGAGCTATATTTTGACACACATTAATTTATACAGGGTGATAAGCTGATAAGAAATAATGAACAACCTAAACAAGACAACAATATTGCAGGCACATGCACATAGTGACAGATGTTGGTGTCATGTTTAGCAGGAGTTTGATCCATTATCTTCTGAAGTCACTGGAAATTATCTGGCTTTATGGAGACTGAATGAGACTCACAGAGCTCTGTAGATTTTTAATATCATATTAGGTTCCTTTGTCTAGTAGTTAAATTCATAAAGGTTTCTCTCACTGGAAAGAAACCCTGAATTAGTAAGAAGAACTCTGGTGTCTGAAAGAAATTAGTTCCTTACAGATACTCAAAAAACTGTACTCAAAAACTATTTAGGAGCACTTGGTGTAGTTTCACGTACTTTCAAACACTAGTTTGTGTGTATGTTGCAATCACCTTGCAGTTACTGTTCTTCACTGCCAAGTCTTTTTAGAAATGTTAGTTTCATTTAAAACTTAAGTACCAGCAGGCAACACAGCACCCCTGGAAAATGGATATGAGCAGAAGTTGTAAAAATATTAACACTGATATCAAAGTATTGGTGGCTTCTTGAGGATCACCTGGATGTTTTGTGAAGAAACCAAACTTCTACATATGGCATGACTTGATCTTCTGTGAAATTAACATAATGTAGTAGAACAAAGGAGTCAGAGGAAATGAACAGCACAGATATTCTGTGTTGGTTTCAGTTTAAGGGGATGTTTCTATGCAGGTAGATGTAGAACATGATGGGCCCAATGCACACATGCTCTGAGCCAGCTGGCCTGCACCAGCAGGTTTGGAAGCCATGGAGAGCCAAGAGCAAGGAATGATACCTGAGTCAAGAGCATTAGTCTTTATTTAATGACTTAAATAATTAATAATATTAAGATTGACTTGATCAAATAATTAATAATATTATTAATAATGACTTAATTAGTCATTGTTAGCCATCCAAAGAAGTAAAAGAGAGAATAAAGCGTGGAAAGATTTTGCAAGGTTGACAAAAGGAATCTATCAATATCTTCACCCAAAGATCCCATGCTTGTAGTAAATAGCTTCTAGTACTTCAGATTCCTACCCAGAGATTACCTCCAAGCTCTTCTTTCCTAGAACTTTCAAACTCCTCTATGCTCACATCTTCCTCATTCCATTTATTGCACACCGTGCCCTGCTACTTTTCCCAAAGAGTCCTTAAGCTCATTCAGTGTATTTGAGAGCTACTCAGTGGTTGCAAACCCACTTACAAAGAGTCCTCACAATGAACCATTCTATGAAAGGCTCCTTTCCATATTTGCCTAATCCGAGACTTTCCACTGAGAAATGTATCTTCCATTTGTATCTGTGATCCTGGAGCTAATTCAAAGAATTACGTCAAGAACTGCTATGAATTCTTTGTACTAAGTAGAGAATTGTGTGTCCTAATAATGCTGAGATTTAAAGAAATGTAAGCATCAGTGACTCACCAAAATGTATGGGTCCCAAAATATATTTGATGATCTGGGCTTCAGTGATTTTGAAAGGTGACAGAAGAAGTTAATAGCAGAGAGAGGAATTACAGAAGAATGAAAACTGAAAAATAATTCCTGTTTTTGTAATAAGTGTCCTCTCTTTAAAATTAGATTGCAGAAAAATTCTTGTATTTCTGGATATACTGCATGGAATTATAAATTAGTCCAGTTCTTCAGATGTGCCCTTTCTTCCAGGTCATGCCTTCTCACTTATTCACAGTGTTTCTGACTGAATGTCTGTGTTCTATTTAGTCACTCATCAAACTACAGTCCTTAGTTCTATAAAATTTGCTTTTATGACCTGTGAACACTAATATGGCTCAATGCCACAGCTTGTCCTCCAAACAGCCTCTGATTTACAGCACTCAAAGGAATTAAAAGTAACAGATCTCTATGTGTATATACTGTTTCTGTTGGCTTTCCCTCAATCCCTTAGATAGGCAGAATCTAATTTTAGAGTTTCCAGGTGTCATGAGTTGCTACAGTCTGAAAATCATACTGGGGCATTTCTAGGTCCTCTTCCTTTGCTTGTAGTTTGAATCATTTTCCCATTGACTCTTTTAGTCTGCAGGTTCTTATTTTGAGTAAATGGGAATGCAACAGCAGGGTTCTGCTGCTTATCAAGCCCTTCTTTCACTTTTCCTGCTCACAGCCTTCCATGATCTCAACAGTACAAATATAAATGTTCAAAGTAATATGTATTTGTCCTTCTATTCACAATGCTCTTAAAATTTTTAAGCAATGTTTCTAAATCTGGGATTAAACTAAGAATAGACTAAATCTATCAGTCACAAAGTATCATGTTTGAACTTTATTTTTATTTTACTGATGAATACAATGACCAAACTGTCCTGTCTTCTCTTAGGTTGTCATTTAATCTTTTCTAGTTATGACTCATACATTAAAAATAGATGATCAATATTTATGTGTATTGAGTGTGTATATGAGCACTGAGTGTGCTCTTATAAGAAGAGACAAAGATCTTCTTTCAGAAGACCTAACCTGTTCTGCAGGCAAGTTATTTTTAAAAAATGACATATTTTTGAGTACGTGGAGGAGATTCTGCTACTGTGGCAATATTTGATGCATAGAGTGTTGGCATTGATTCCACCCACTTCAGGCAGAATTACTTATTATAACGTGTATTGGAGCACTATAGCTAGCTAAAGGCAAAGTTTCCTTGTCTTGCTTAAGGCAGTACAAACCTTTGCACCTTCATTTTTATATTTATATAGCTACCACACTGTTAAAGAAACTATGCTTCACTTCTGGAAATTATAGAACTATGTGGACAGACTTGTGATGTGGATTCCAGACAAAGTATTTTCTTTCCTGACACTGAGCACTCTAAACTCAACTGGAACACAACAATAATTGTTAAGTATATGAAAAAAAATTAGTAGGCAATGAGTCATCTTTCAGACTGATTTAAAATGCATACATATATTTGCAAACAAAAGCCTTTTTGCTAGTAGTGGATCTATATGTTGCTTATTTTAACTCATGGCTGGCAATCAAAAAAACATATAAAATGATATTTTTGATGCTATGAGAATCTTATTTTGGATTCTGCCCTGTGTGCTGGTAAGGACATGCCCACACAGTTTGGCTCATTACCTCTAAGCATGACTGATTCATTTTTGATGGAAAAAAAGGCACAATGTGGCAAATGAGTCAACTGAAGCTATAATTGAAAGTAGAGCACATGAAAGAATTATTTTGAATGCCCAGATAAATCCACTTGACATTCACTACTCACACCTGACAAAGCTGGCAAATACTCTGGTGCTATAAAAACCTAAGACATGCAAAAAGCCTTTGACACCCTATTTGTTGGAACAAGTAGTGGAAAATGCTGTTTCAGAGTGGGAAGGTGAACGGCATGAAATGTGATAAGTTTGGTTTGCTAGTGTTATATCTGTGTTTTATTCAGTGAATTATAGTAAATACAAGCTCCAGAGATTTTTCTTGTCTTCACCCTACCACAACATTTTCTGTCTAGTACAGCATCCTGGAAAATAGCCTGCAGTTTGCCCTGACTATTTTAATTAAACAACCTCTTAGAATTTACTATGGCTCGCTATTTTTTCATTCAGCACTACAACAGAAAGGTTATTGAGGACCTGAGTCACACAAAAGCTTAGGAAATAGAATGAATTTTGGTACAAAATAATGAAAACACAAAAGCACAGTAACATTTAACAGAAGGTAAGAATCAATATAAATTACCAGTATCTGTAGATTCACAACAATCTTCCCATCTCAGCTGGGAACTAACAGAGATACTGCCTCACCAGAAACACAGATGACTTCTCCAGGAAAGTATTGATTCAGCTTGTCTGAATTCCCAGATCCAGCTTGTCTGAATTCCCAGTCAATGAAGAAAGTGCCTCAAATCACCTACTGAGGCAGATCCAATTGTTATGGATTGACCCTGGCTGGACACAAGTGCCCACCCAAGCTGCTCTATTCCTGCCTCCTCAGCTGGGCAGGGGAGAAAAAATATAACAAAAGGCTTCTGTATTGAGATAAAGGCAGGTAGAGATGACTCACCCAATACTATCATGGGTAAAATGCACTTGAATTGGTGAAATTAATTTATTACCAATCAAAACAGAGTAGGATAAGAAATGAAACAAAATCTTTGAAACAGCTTCTAGCCCTCCCTTCTTCCCAGCCTTAACTATAATCCCAATTTTCTTCACCTCTTCCTTGCAAGAGGTGTAGGGGGATGTGGTCGGTTCATCACACTTCTGTGATGCTCCTTTTTCCTCAGGGGCAAGACTCCTCACACTCTCTCCTTCTCTAGTGAAGGGTCCCTGCCACGTGAGACAGTTCTCCCTGAACATCCCCAACATGGGTCCCTCACACAGGGATCCTTCAGGATCATGCTGCTCCAGCACTGATTCCCCGCCGTCACCGGGCCTGCCAGCAAACCTGCTCCAGCCCAGGTGATTCTCCACGGTCTGCAGGGGCTCTCTGCTCCCCTGTGCTCCTCTGTGGGCTGCAGGATGGCAGCCTGCTCCACGGTGGTCTCCAGCACAGGCTGCAGAGGAATCTCTGCTCCGTGTCTGGAGCACCTCTTTCCTTACGGCCGTTTTCACTGACCTCGGCGTCCACAATGTTATGGCTCTTGCATATTCTCACTCCCTTTCCTGGCTGCAGTTTTTCCCTCTCCTTAAATCTGTTATCCCAGAGGCACTACCACCACTGCTGATGGGCCTTGGCCAGGGCTGAGGCCATCCCAGAGCTGGCTGCAATTGGTTCTGTTGGACAAGAGGGAAGCTTCTTTCAGCTTCTCACAGAGGCCACCCCTGTTTCCATGCAAAACCGACTCACCAATCCATCTAACAGCTGCATCCTTTTTAAAATTTTCTCCAGATGCAGTCAACATTGTTTTCAAATTAAATCT
This sequence comes from Tychaedon coryphoeus, assembly GCA_013398595.1. Taxonomy (NCBI): domain Eukaryota; kingdom Metazoa; phylum Chordata; class Aves; order Passeriformes; family Muscicapidae; genus Tychaedon; species Tychaedon coryphoeus. The sequence goes on along the minus strand of WBND01000224.1, from coordinate 517,224 downwards.
CAGTATCTGCAGAGCCCTACTTGTGAAGCAAGTGATCACTTTGTCCAAAGCAGCCTCCTTTAAGTAGGGAAGTAGATGATCTGTATTGCTACATAACTGAAGAATGTTGAAATGGACCAAAATCCTAATTAGGCAGGATTTAGTGCACGACTGAGTCCAAATGCACACTACTTACACAATCCTTAAGGAGAGCCATGAGAGAGGTGACAAAGTGGTAAAAAGCATTCTGAAAAATTTTCCTCCCAATTAGACTTCATTGAAACATTCCCATTACAGAGTTACTTCTATCTGTACTCCTTTTTTCATTGGGAATTTCGGAGGCATTATGTTTGATTAGATGTACTTATACCCATGTTAATTATGCAAATAAAAATTTAAAATTGTATTACATAAATCTATGATGTTGCTGTGAGAGGTTTTTTTACTGTGATTTACATTTCTTCCATTAGCAGTTCATTATTTTTCACAATGTCTTAATGAGTAGTCTAAATTATTCAGCATTGCAGTAATAATACTAATTTGAAAAATACAGCATCATTGTTAGTTATCTGGCAAACTTACATTGAACTTCTACCTCATACAGGTTTTCAGACCTGTTTGTTTCCCTTAACACTCAGCCTGGCTATAAGCTTGTGGATGTGTTTTAAAATTTCTGGAAACCAGCAAAAGCAGATCAAGATTCAGGTTTTGTCATACAGTTTTAGTAGGTTTGACTGGAAAATGTTCGCTATTAAAGAAATATATTCCTTATACTTAAGCACTCAAACAAATGCAATTATTGCAATTCTGAGTCCCATAATCTCAAACCTCCTGTCATCTCACAGAATAGCCATTCAGAATCAAACCAGAATTTGAGTGTGCAGCCTACCAAACTATGAAACAACTTGCCTAAAGGGAAAATCTGGAAGTAATGATTTATTCCTTTAAGCAAATTGTGAATTGTAATGAGAAAACTGAGAAAACTTAAGCATCTACTCTGTATTTGAGATCAATGTCTAAATCTAGCCAGATAGGTGATTCTTCCTGATAGAGATACCTTGATAGAAATCCTCTCCTATTTAATTGTGCCAGAAATTAGTACACTGTTATGAAGAAAATATCATTATGTATAACAGAATAGCCATTACCTTAGCAGTTAAAGTACCTCAGACATGTGAAAGTGCAAAAGTCCTATTTGAAACAGAGGCTTCATCACCAAAATCAGCGTGAAAATCATTGGTCTGAACAGGACAACCCTCTTTCAGAGGTCGTTCTACCTGTACTCCTTTAGTGTTTTAAACTTAGATCCAAAAGAGACAAGGAGGTATTTCGGTCTCAGGGCACCACAGGTGAGTACTAGTCTCCACATCACAGTTCTGGCCCAAAGAACACTCAGTTGGTTGCAGAAAAATGGAGAATTTTAAGATCTAGGACTGAGATTTTACACTTTCCCATTGATCAGCTTAGGACATTTGCTCAAAATACAAATTCAGGCAGATTAGGAATGTGATGCAAAACCTCTTATCTCAAATGGACTCATAATTGATGCAGACTTTTGCCCAGGAGCTTTCTCTTCTATATGCTGCATTTGGTGAATCAGACACCTGACGAAATCCTGGTCAGATCAGGCTCTGGTCCTCAGAAGTTCATGAGCTGTGCCATCAGTTTTATTTAACTGGCTGTAGGACAGAACCAGTGTTTGGGAATCTTCTCATCTGCTCTCTGACATACAGCCACTGGTGCATAAATCCACGGACTTTGAAATGTAAATTAGATCTTAAGTATTTTGTAAATCTTGTCCATAAACTGAAATTATCCCTGGGCTTGCAGAGGACAGGGATTTCAGAGTATTTTTTGCAGTTTCTTTACCTCTCTTTAGATTTTGACAAAAACAATATGAAATCCAATTTTAATCAATGTGAACAGTGTTGTTGCACCAGAATATATTAAAACATAATCTAGAACGCAGTAGGTTCTATTTAGTTAATATATATAGAGGACATATTAAGGCCTTATACTTAATGGACACTTTCTTTTTTGGATCCTTAAATGATCCAAAGGCAGGTATAGCCCTGCATGCATAATTCTATTTAAATAAGACAATATAAGTTTAGCAATATGATTTTTTAAGATATATGCCTTTTTGTATAGGAAAGTTGCAAAAATAATTTAATCAGAAGTGGGTTTTTTTTATTTATGTTGATAAAGTTGACTTTGTGGTGCTAAGGACATGGTTTAGGAGTGGACCTGGAGCTGCTATGTCAGTGGTTGGACTCAATGATCTTAGAGGTCTTTTCCAACCTTAATGATCCTATGATTCTGTAGTTTATCACAGTCAATACAATGAAGTAATAAAAATAATAATAACAACAATGGGAAATTTCTTAAAGCCTCTGCAAATTACAAAGGGAGGTTTGTTTCAGCCTTACTGTCATCCACCACTCACATTCCAAGCATCAGAAAGGACAATCAAATATATCCAAATAAACCCATTTGTACAATTCATGAAACACTGTAAAAAGAACTTGATCTTGAAACAAATAATGTTTTTTTGTGATTAAAACATCTACCAAGAAATTCTGATTTTTATTCCAAATCACTCTCACATCCTGCAAGGAGATGCTTGGATTTTTTGAACTGCAGATTATACTAAGGTTTACGTTTCTTCCAGCTGCATATGAGCATAAACCACATGGAGCTAAATTCTTTTTTATTTCAACCCTTGCTAATGTGATTTACGCACTGAATAAGATATCCATTCCTGGGTATAAAGTACACCAACATGAGAGAATAATTTACTTCAACAGTTTTAGTAAAAGAACTTAAATCTAAAATTTATCTCATAGCAAATTTAATATAGAGATTTTTAAATCATAAAAAAATTCTGCATATAGAGTTTAACATGGAAATATTTTCCTCCTTTGGTCCAGGTGTAGCTCTTTCTTTGTTTCACACTGTTTTTAAGATTTATTCATAGATCCAGTCTTGTTACAGCCACAAATATTAAGAGTCCTTCATATAATCTCATTTTCTATATTGTTCAGTGAAAGATATAAGATAAAATTTCAATTAAAACAGTGCAAATGTTGTATCTTGACAAGGCCAACTTTTAAAACTCCAACTGTTAAATATTTATTGTTAGTAGCAGCATGACTCAAGGAGATACTGCTTGCTTATAATTCCAAGTTTTCTCATTCTCCTTCCAGCTGTATCTAACACTGTCCAGTTCTCAAGCATTGCTCATTTGAAAAGGGATATTAAGCATGACAAGAAATGCAATAGCCACAATGTTATTTTTACAAAGGTATTTCCAAGACCATTGGACATTTCTTAACAGTTCACAAAATTTCCCTGAATTACAGGTTAATAGTTCCCTTATTTATTTTTAAAAATTGCTTTTGCAATTTACTTTTATTGTTTTTGCTGGAATGATATTATTTTTGATAACTTTCTTTTAATTAATTTTTTTAATTTTAATTTGTGTTTCCTGTTCTGAAAGTAATTTTTTTTTTCAGCTTTCCCAGTTTAAATTCAATTTTTCCTCATGGAAACTACAGACAGGAAATATTTGCATAGGTATCCCAAGGATGAAACACTTTTCTTAGTGTTCTTTCCAAAGTTTATTCAGAACTTGAGATCAAATGTTTCCATGAATGCACAGGATAGAAAAAGAAAAAAACCAGTCTCTAGATGTTTGACTGATGCTTGGTTTAAAGATGAACAGCATTTTTTATACCTCCAACTGAAGGTTCTGTCTTCCCACGGGAATGAAACATCACGGATCAACAAAGGCTTCATTATTCTGTGACCACAGCATAATTATAAAGCTTTTTTTTGGTGCATAGGAAAAAAAGTCCCATTTTGAGATGCAAATACTTTATTCTTACTAGAGTATAGAAAATAAGTAATACTAAAACACCTCAGACAAAAAGTAAAATGCATCAAACTGCTTTCGCATTTGCTATATATAACCAAGTTATTAAATTGCCTTGTCTAAAGATACATGATTTATAAAAGAATGGAGGCCATACTTTTATGAAGTATAACATCTTAGCTCAATGCTCACAATACTCTTATTGCTGGACTAGGAAACTGGCCTTCTCACATTGTCACATTAACTTGCTTCTTCTTTCCTTTGCTAGAGTTTCTTCTATTTTTCTTTCTTTTGTCCATTTTTATTTCATGTCTTTTTCAACCGGGCAATTCAATTCTCTATTTCTTTATATTCAAACAATTAAGGTTTTTTCCATCCTGTTTTTAACCTTGATTTCTGTTGCCAGTCCTTCCTCTAGTCATCTCCACAGATGTTAACCATGCAGAGCTGGTGCCATCCAAGTTGAGTCCTGCAGATGTAGCAACAAGAAAGGTGACATTGCTGTCTCCTCAGCTCAAGTGAGTACTTGTATAATTCCACCACACATATCAGCACAGAATAGCAGATAGAAGACAAGGTAGGAACATTCATAATGGACAGAAACCCTGTTTTCATTGTTGCAGAAATGGTAAGGATGGGTTTGGATTGTTTATGTTCATTTAAAATCAGCTTTCCTGACCCATTCTAAATTTTTTCTATTCATTATGTAACCTTTCCTTCCAAAAGAGACGACATCATTCTGCAAATTGCTGAATTTCCTTGTAAGTATACAAACTTGCATTACTGATTTGGTGGTTTTGGTGGTGATCAAAATACCTTCAATGCTATGCTCTAGCACAGTGCATACCACCACTTATAGAATAATGAATAAAGACATGTATTTAAAATTTGCAATGGCAGTGTAAAAAAATGAAAAGAAATGGGCACAAACACATTTCTCACAGGTACAGCTGCACTCCTCAATTGTCCAAAACAAGTCTGAACTCAATCTTTTGAGGGGCCTTTTAATTCAGGTTTTTGAGCTGAGGAAACTTCCTCCTGTACAGCTGTGTTGGGACCTGTTTCGTGGCTCATTTTTTGTTTCAATTTAATTTGGAGGAGGGGTGTTTGCTTGTTTTTATTTTCTTACTATACTGCATAAACTACTCTACAAAGAATAATACAAGTAAGTATCATGTAAAAATTAGAAGTGATAATGAATGTTCTGTTTTCCTCTGCATAAAAACTCCTAAGCAGACCAACCAACCCAAGCTCCACACAACTGAACCAAGTTGCTTCTGAATGAATGAATTCTAAACATACCATTAATCCACAATTAGACTCACTGTCTTCAAGCTGGGTTCCAAAGTAGTTATCAAAAAAGAATGTCCAAGCATGGTGCAGAGAAAAGATGCATATACTGATATAACAGTATATGCAAATGAAATTCAAGCCCTGTAGCTGTAAATGTCATCTTGTGTTGAGAAAAATTTTAGTATGAAAGATTTTGTTTTCTGCTCTATTTACTGTTTTGGTGTAGAAGATATAAATAGAAGAGGAAGAGATGATTAATTTGTTTTGAAAAGCAATATATGCATTGCTTTATTTGCTGACCATCTAGAATCCTATTCTGACACATTTAAACTTCTGCTGACGAGTATTTTACTTTGAGAACAGCTCCATTGATTTTTGGTCTGGCCCTGATTCTGGGGAGAAAAGTGCCTGAGAAAAGTGTCTTGTATGTGTTTGGACTTGGTTTTGCTTTACATCAGTGATGCAAAAGGAAGGACAACTGATATGTCATTTGAAAATGAGTGATGTCAAATCAGCATGTTTTTTACTGCTCTTCCACTTGCTGAAGAATCACAAGAGTGTATTTAGAATTTTGAAGACTGAGAATTCTTGAATTCTTTTTTTTGAAGGAAGACCATAGCTAGGATCTCTCTCTGCTCCTGCTGCTCTCCCTTCATCTGTTTTTCTGAATACCAGAGCAATTTCTACTAATGGAGATGGTGCTTATGTCTACAATGAAGGACACAGCAAAAATGAAAAGGACTTCACAGTGATGCAGATATAACTTATTCCCACTGTAACCATGGTTTCTTCAGTGAGTATTTCTATTGTTAGTACCTAATTTTAAAGGCAAAGAGGAAAACACCAGGTCTTTCTGATAGTAAGACAGATTTGAATCCAACATGACAGAATGTCTCACATAAGGAAAACAGAAGACTTACAGGAGATATATCACACCTCTCCTTATTGCTAGGACATTCCTGAATTCCTGAAAAAAAATAATCAAATGCTTGAAAACAGTATATGTCTTTACTGATTTCTTGATAGATTGTAAAATACTCTGAAATTATGAAGAAGAAATAGAAGAAAATACACAGATAGTTCGTAGTATGCTAATTAGTATCATATATACTTATCAAATATTTTCTTTAATAAGCAGTTTTTGATTAATTTAGGGAATTTTAACTACATTTATTCCCAAATGGACATTTTATAGCAAGCCAATACATTTGGAAGATACTTCTTTTCCTCTTGAAATTTTATCTGAAACTTGGGACACTCCATCTTTAATCCTCATAGAAAATATCTACTTCAGATATAGTGGCAAGGATTAATTCAATACAGAATTAAAAGTAAAATCATTAGAGGAAATTGTCAGAAAAAACAAAAGCAGACATAAATGCATCTCTATTTCCTAGAAATATTGAATACAAAATAATCAAACATAATATAGTAAGAATGGTGAAAATCCAAGCACATAGCAGGCAGGAAATTTCAGACAAAATCCAAAAACCCATGAAGTATGCATGTATATATATATATATATATATATATATAGGCAATATTTTATGAATCCATATTTTTCAAGTCCCTATCATAAGTTCCGTATGAATTTCATGATTTTTGAGTCAACTCTCTGAAATGTAGTCAGGGTATTAGCTGAGTAAGAAAGTTTTCTCTCTTTATATGCATACCAATATGACTGACTCTACCAAAGTTATGTAAGCATTTGAAAATTCTGCCACAGGAGTTTCTTTTTTCATCTGGAAAAGAGATCTGGGCTATGGAACAAACAGCTTTTACAAGCCCAGAACAGCTGAAAGACAGTTGGATAGATGTATCTCTCTTGGTTTTTTAACCCTTGCATTTTGAAGGTAATGTTAAACAACACACAGATAATGTATCTTTAGGCCAGTCTACCTGCTCTGGAGTTTGCTGTTTATGTGGAGAAGACAGGACAAAGGATTAAAGTTTCTCATGCTATTTTTACCCTCTTCCCTAATTCTCTCAGACTGAGCTCACAATTTCAGTCTCATTGGAACTGTTTCCTCCAGGTTCAGAAGCACTAATCCATGTATAAAATGAAAATGAAACATTTTTTCACAAACATCATTCTAGTTGTCCTTATTCTGTCTCTTTCATCCTCTCTACTCAGAAGTCCTAGTTAAACTCCAGGTTTGACATGCCTATCACTTCAAATCCCAGAGTCATAAGATTGCATGAGAACAAGTTTATTTTTAAACAAAATATGAAACTCTCGGGTTCCATTATGCTGCAAGAGAAGTCTTGAAAATGTGGCTAAATGTAACAAATACAGCCATATGTGCAGAAAACCCGAAACTCAAGTTCTGAAATCTGTCACAATGAGGTACAGCTGGAGAGGGGAGCACAGACCCCACAGCCCTGTGTTCTCTGCCACACTGTGCCTCTGACAGCACTCCAACCACAGATGGGCATCCCTGCAGCTCCGTGCATTGCACTTGCTGCTCCGGGGACCGAACGACACCGTGGCAGCAGCGACAGGAGAAGACAAGATGCATCTCCTGAGGTGGAAAGGAGAGAAATGCCCTCAAGCAAAAGCTTGTCTTGTCCCGAGAGGGGTCCTCCAGGAGCCCTGACTTGTGCCAAGGCAGCTGCAGCTGCAGCACAGCTCTGGCCTCGCAGGCTGATGGGCACACCCGGTGACACCTCGCTCGCGCAGCGCAGCATCCTGCGCTTCTCCCCTGCAAAGCCCTGTCACCTCAAATGAACCCTCACTCGAAACAACAGCTAACCAAAAAAGCAAGAAAGCTGCATGTACTTCAGTCTCTCCTATTCTTTGACTTGCTCCCCATTTATGTGGCTCACTATTTAAAGGATTCAGTCTTTGTGTACAGTCAGTATGAAGTTATTTGTAAAAATAATGTGTGGTAAATTGGCAGACAAGCACAGTTTAAAATATAGGCAATCTGTTGAGTGATTTAGGAGAGCTGCCATAAAATTTCATTTCTTATATTATCATATGTTTAGCATTTTATGCAACATAGGACTTCGAGAAAAATGATAAACAGTAAAGATTCATTGAAAATGTCTTGTGGGGAAGAACACACAGAGCCATGTCAGGGCAGAATGGGGGCCAAGGGAGAGTCTGGTGCCAGGGCCCACGCCATCTCCAACAAGAAGTGGGCAGCTGGGGGACACCAGTGCAGTCCCAGCCCTGGGCACTGGGCTAAAATGTGGGCCCATGGCCGGGCAGGGCAGGGCTGGAGAGCTGCTCCTGTGCCAGGGGCCAGGGGCTGATGGCCCCTGTGGGCTAACACAGGGTTCTGTGCCCCAGGCAGGGTGGGGGGAAGTCAGGGAGGGGAGAGGGACAGCCAGGAGAGAGGGTGTCTTGGGGCTCATTGAACTTTCCAGTGATAGAGAAATATATACAACCAGTCCCGTTTTAACTAAGAAAATGAAACCTGTAACTGATATTCTATAATCCACAGAAAGAAAACTTCATCATGTTTGTCCAGGGTGAAGCTGATGGCATTGTGATATGGTGAGTTTATGAAATAACAGGATTCTATTTCTTGCACTGGGCTACAGAGGTTTGCAAATACCTTGTAATATGTTTGGAGCCTGAGGGCCCTGGGACCGATTAACAGGTGGTGGTAACTTTCTACTTAGATTCTCCACTTGTTCAAGTTCCATAAAGACTCAGAAAACCACAGCCATTTACTATGCTCAGATATTAATACGGCAGCAAACATATCAAGTTTTTAAAAAACACGAACAAAAGAGAATATAAATTGTTTTTGTAACTGTAATTAAAAATTAAACAGACATACTGAATGATACTTTGAACACCTAAATCCCAAGACCGCTGAGGCTAAAATCCATGACTATGTATGCCAGAATTTCATCCCAGTTCTTTACACCAGTATTTAGCACACAAAGTAGTCACTTTGTGGTGTTGTCCTTCTGCATTAAATCTATCTCAAGAAAAGTAACAGGTCTAAAAAAATTTCTTACATTATTTAGTTAAACTCAGTAGGTTCGATTTTTAAAGGATGTAAATGTACTTTTTTGTTCAGATGTTTATTAACATATTTTAAGTTAAAGATCTGCAGAACATTTCTCCATCTTTAAGAATATAATTTACATTTGGCTGGCATTAAGACTCCAATTTTTTTTTGTGTGTTACACATGTATAGGTTCTCCTTTATCAGGAAAGTATTTTCTATTCCAAACTCAGTAGTTTTTTCAATAATTTTGTTGACAAGAGTACGCTTGAATATTTTTTTCCTCCATTTGCATCTGTAACATTGAAGTTCCATAGCAGGGAATTTCTCAGCTTTTTAAGAACTAATTATACCTGCTCTACTCTTTAGGCCTGAGTTAACTGTTAGATGAAGAGGTATCCTACTGCTTCTGAGAAAAGTCACACAAGAAAATGAGCTATACATGAAAAGGAAGCTGTGAAGGAAAACAGTTTAGTATTCTAAGAAGGCCATACTGCATTGTGGGATGAGGACAGCAGTTAAATATTTATTAAATCAGTGGATGGTAAAAGAGCATCCTATACTTTGTGGGTGCTTTGACCTCTGAACTCTGCTGCTAGTGATAGTAACAGTCTTTTATTCTTCTCCTTCCTTAGCAGAATGAGTAACATGATGCTCATCTTCTAAACACAGCTTCAGCTTAATTTAAAAATAACTGACTAATTGTATTAATCACCCTATGATGATAATGGTTGGTTTTTTTCTTCCTGAGAATGGTAGGTAAATGTTTAGCTACATCTCTCTCTTATCCGTGTGATGTTTCAAATAATCCCTTGTACAGAGATTATTTTTGCTTTAAAATGCATATTTTTCTTCTTTGCAAGTTTCAGATAGTCTTTTTCCTATCACTTCACAGATTTTTATCTTTTTATAATAGTTATCTATGCGTATTAGATTTTATTTGCTTTTATATCAACAAATGAAAACAAACAGAAACTGACTATCTAGAAGTAAAAGGTTGAGTAGCTCTTTGAGAAAATTATTAATAATCAATAATATCTGTTAATAGTCGTCTTCAGCTTTGCCATAATAAACTGGAAAAATATTCTTGCCAAAATCAAACAAATGCTAACAAATGAAAAAGTAGGAAGGAAAAAATCTACAGGATACAAAGCAGACATGGAGAGGAAGAATGTGAGCAACAAAAGAGAATTTCCTAGGTGTGTGTGAAAAAACATGAAATCTACTGGTCACATTTCACAGTAAGATTTGCTCATTTTCAATATTTTTATAGAATTCGTGATTTTGACAAATTTATCTGGTAATTTTCTGGAGATTTCTTATTGCACTGAGATTTTGTAGGCATGTTTGTTTTTTTTTTTAAACTCTTGGGGATCTGTTGCTGGGTGTGTACACAGGTATGTGCATGTGCATGATGTGTGTCAGGTCTTCAGCTGGGATCTGAGTACTGCAAACAATGAGTCTTTGTTCATCTCTGCTCTTCTGCTTGTCTTTCCTCCCTGAATGTTAGCTAATGGTGGAAGTGTGAAGTTTGCCATATACATACAGATGTTAAGAAATCTTTGCCGTGACAGAAAATAGTTTGAAAGTAACAAGATAAATTGCTAGCTGCAATGCATATAATTAGCAGAAAATGTGACTCACTTGAAGGGTAAAACTTAAAAATATTGCAAATACATAAATTTCTCCCTACTAATGAATTTCTAAACCATTTTGTTTACTTTTTGCACATACTTGAAAAAAATAGAATTAGCATTTTTATATTTTTCATTAAATATAACAAGCATTAACTAGCACTAAAACTTGTAAGCAAAAGTAACATATTTGACAATAACACATAATGCAACATATGCTGTAGAATAGCTTCCTTTTGTCTAATGTAATCCATAAAAATCTAACACATAGACAGCAAAATAAGGAGTATTTTGAGGGCAGCAAACTCAGCAGGTACATGGTTTGGGTATCAAAACACATGTGAGTGCATGACCAACCAAAACAAGGAACTAGTAGTGACTTTCTACACTCCAACACCTTCCACTGTTTTCTCTTACTTATGACTGCAACTCTTAAGGTTGTGAACAAGAGGTACGGTCCATATACTGACTTTTCTTCCTCAGTTTTACATCAATTAAGAAAATATTTTGCACGGATGTAACTCGCAAAATCAGTCTCCTTTTTTTTTGGAAAAGAAACTGAAAATCTCTCCAAAGTACTTGGTATTATCAGGTCTAACAGGACTATTAGACTCCACAGTAAATGAATAATTCCATTTCTTTTTCTTGTTCTCTTTTTTAAAGGCCCGGTTTGGTAACTGACCCTATGTACTCAACAAAATTAATTTACATTGTCCAGAAATCAAGAAAATTACTTTTTATTGTTTCGATGTAATTTCATTAACAATTTACACAAAAAAAAATCCAAAATAAAAAAACCAAATAAACAAAAAGGAAAACAAAAACACTAACCCAAACCAAAGCAAAACACCTCATAATGCCACCCTCAAAAAAGTGTGAAAGAGCCAGTAGACGTATATGGTAAATCTAAAAAACTACCTTGGCGGAGAAAGATTTACAATTGTATTGTTACTTTTTTTGTTCTGTAAGCAAATAAGTATTTCACTAAAAAAATAAAAAAGTTATTTTGAATACCTATGAGGAAGATTTCCCAGCTGTTACACAGCCCTACAAACAACTCAGCTTTCTCTAAAGCTTTTTACACCCAGTAGGAACGAACAACAGCAAATATAAGATTGTCAATGCTAGAATCTCCTAAATGATTGACTTGACAAAGCAAGGCTTTATTCTGTGGGCAACCAATTATCTTATGAAATTCCTTCATAGTACCAGAAGTCATCATTCTCTTAACTTCACCAAAGTGGAAGGGGACAGACTTTGGCTATATGTGAATGGCTAAAAGATGCATAGACATTTTTAAAGTAAACAGATAATTTTTTAATGAAAATTTGTTTAACTTTCCAGATAATGCATTTAACTTATGGCTCCTTATATCCTATTCTTTCTGATAGTATTGATATTACTTTCAAGTAATTCACAAGGCATTTCCACTAACATCTGTTTTAAATAGCATCTCTTGTGCAGTTTTTACTTTATCTTGTCACAGGCAGGTGGTGTACAATGAATTGTCTTACTTCAGCATCTTTCCTTGTGTGTCTTTGTTTTGCCATCTTTATACACTGCTTCAGCCCAGAAGCTATAAGAATCCTTTGAGTCCTCCATTTTATTATTTTTGCTGAGCAGATGAGATTTTTTTCCAGTAATGAAGCATTATTTTTTAATAATAGAACATAATTCTCAACCCCTAAACTTTAATTAATTCAAATGACAGACATGGAATATTTGAAAGCATTGAGAATCAGGACTTGTTTTAAAATTCTCTCTCTCTGTGCATAAAATCTGGAATAAGAAGTGGAGTGTGCATTTTGGCTTTCCCTGGCTAACCTGTCTATCTGAGGAGCAATATTGCACCACAATGCAGTAATGCAGTTTCCTGGTCATTGAAGGATTTTCATCTAGATGGATGGTGCTCTTGCAGCAAAGCTGAAAGATGATGAAATCTAACTAGCTCAAGCTATCTCACTGGGATAGAGTTACCTGGCAATCAGTGTGGAAATTCTGATTTGAATAAGGCTTTTTGTGGATTTAGTGCCCACAAGTTTTATTTATTTATATGTGCCAGGCATGACCTGAGCCAAGAGCCAAGCATGACCTAAATCACCTGTGTGATGCCTCAACATCTTGACTCTTTCAGGTGGGGAAGTTATTGGTCTTTACTTTCTAAACATTTTCATTTGTGATGGAGCAAGAATCTAGGAGTGGACAGACAGACCAGTGGTGTCAGTTTGTTGTGATGCTGGCTATGATGTCTGTTTTACTACCAATGGTATTATAGGTTGGATTGTTTCTTAATGACAAAATCTTTCAGCAGCAGCAGTTATGTGTCACGTAATTCTTTGCTGGTCCCTCTGGTCAACATCTACTGTGGTCCTTGAGCTTTGCTTTGGAATTAGTTCCTCCCCTAACTCACACTGTGTAATGAAGTGGATTATGAATTAAATGACCTTTAACAAATGCATTATGATCACAAACTTGAAAATGCTTGAAGTATTTTTAACACCACAATGCACTGTTTTTTGAATTAGACTTGCTGTTGTGATAGTCTGCTTGTTTTACATTTTCATGGTTTAAAAGGATGCTCCACAGCTGAACAGTGTGCATACAACACAAATTTCTCTTTCACATTTTCATTTCAGCAGCTTTTAAAGATACCGCTGTTACCCACTCGGTTCTGTTCCATACTACTGCCAAAGCCTGATCTAGGGCACTTTGTAAAAAACATGAAACTAGACAAAAATTATGCCAGAAAAACAAGAGGTTTCATGCCTTCACGCACTCTTTTGATTGCACTTATATATTGAAAATAATTAAAATAATAAATAAATTTTATTCTTAGAATCTGATAGCCCAGCTAGCTACTCTCAATACAGCTGAATGAAAAGTTTCAATTTTTATGGTAATTAAGTAAAGTAAAATTTTCTATTACAGCGTAAGCATTTCAATAGCAGACTGAATTTAATTGTTTACTCGTATCTTATGCCACTTTGGTTGCAAGTGATACTTCAGCTGACCAACATGAGACAGAGTGGAAAAAGAACAAAATTATTGTTCTTTAAGCCGCTCTTAGATCACAAAAAACAAATTTCCCTTTCAGTTTCAGGTTCTCAAGTACATCAGTATGTGAGTAACTGGGATACTCAAGCAGGTCTTTACCAGCCCTTAAATCATGTCACTGGAAAAATCACACTAAAGGACAGCAGTAAGACCAAAAAATTCCAGTGGCCCAATCAGCCATCCTGTAGCTGCAAACTAGAGCCTGCCCTGCAGATCAGACTGAGACAGAAATAAAAACTGTCCTTTCCCAGTTAAGGACTTCCATCTGTACCAAAAGTGCTAACTATGCTATAAAACTCTCAGGTTTGTATTTTATTGATCTTTAATTGGCTTTGAACAAATCACATCTAAGCTAAATGTATATTCCTCCTTTGAACTTTCTCCCTCCCCATCAAATGTCTGCAATGAGAGACTTTTAAAGCTGCCATGTTGATTTTTGAGGCCACATATAGATTCTGTGTGTGTGTGTGTGTGTGTGTGTGTGAGAGAGAGAGAGAGAGAGAGATGGACAGAGAAAACAGAGTTTATGACAGTCTTCTAGTAAAATGCAACAATCAAGTTCAAAGCTGAAATAGGTAAGCAATTTAAAGTGAGGAACTACAAGGGAACCCTTAAAGCTAAGATAATATGCAGAAAACCTTTGGGAAATAAGCATGAATGTAATTGTAAAGTACAACTGGAATTCTAACTCAAATTACATTGGAATGTTATTTATTCACACAATATGACATTTTTCCCAGTCTTAGCCAAGATCACCTGAACTTTATTTTTGTGCTTCTTTCTTAATCCCTAACGGCTTCTTTATAATTCTAAATATTGCTGCGTTTTTTGTTTTGTTATGGTTTTTTTCTTCCTACGTAACATTTCTAAGACGTATCTTCTCCATTTTAATACAGAAACTTTACTCATGTCTTCAACATGCTGTAGTGCCTATTAAAAGGCTTTAAAAATTGAAGAGGTGCATCATTAGTACGATTCAGGTATGATTCAGGAATCACTTTTCACTCTTACTGTGTTGACTGAACCACATACGCTTGCCACCATTACTCACTCCTCAGTTTACACAGTATGTCTTCAGAGCAACAGCAAATCTTTTCAAAGTTGCTCTTCACCTCCATCATGATCAGTTATTCCTCGAGAGCATGGTGGTGTCCTCTTTTACCCTCTTCATAGCAAATGATTTCATTATTCTCTATTTTACCTTTGTTGGAGACAGCAAATGAGAAAGCCCCATGGCAAGAGTGACAGAGGGAAGGAAGACAGCTTTCAGATGTATCTTTCTGACATAAGATTATATACATATATTTTAAAGTAACCTGGAAAATGGTAAGGAGGACTTGCTAGGGTAACAAAAAATACAGTCTCACTGTGCTTTTCCTACCTGTGTTCACTCACTTACTTCATCAGCTATAACTTCCAGTTACTCAAACATCTGATGCCAGTACATACATACACAAATACAGAACCTCCCAGAGCAACAGGGCATTTCATCTTCTGGGGTAATTAATGGACTGATTAGAATTAATACAATAGAATAGATATATAAATAGAGAATAGAATTAATATAATAATTAGAGCTTAGATAAGCAAAACTATGTTTGGGAGATCTAATGGTCAAAGTCCATTCAAGGAGCTTTTAAGTTCATAATTAAATAGTGCACTAAATATATTTCACTACTAAAGTTTCCATGCAATATATTATTATGCTCTTGATCAAAACCCTCCACTTAGTTAGGTTTTACCAAAAGATGTCTCCTACTGTAGGGAGAATTCCTTTATTATTATCAAGCCCATATATCTTTTTCCATCCCAGGTTTTGTGGCTTTTTCATACTTTTCCATTTCCCACTCTTTAGAGTTTTCCCTTCTTCCATCTTATTGACCTCAAACCCCTATATGCTTGAAGAGAAGGAGGCTTCTGTTTAAATTGGTCCCACAAAGCACAGGTGCTAATTGGCAGCTTCTGCACTCTGCAGTAACCTCAGTGCTGTGACACATGGTCCTTCAGCCACTTACTCATCTGTGAATCTGCAGTGGTGAAGATGAGGGCAGCAGGTCAACTAGTACAGGTAGCAATGCCAACACCTTGAGTAGCAATAATAATCTTCCTGCGCTGCGCTTTTGCTTTAATGATTGAGAGACACTAGGGAGGATGGTCATGAGGTGCTGAGGGGCCAATAGACTTCCAAAACTATTCTACAAATGTTTGTAAATCAAAAGGCTGTGAAAAAGATCTGTCTGCTATAGAGCTTGCAAATAATCACCTTCTCCAGTACATGGAACAGGAACGGGAATATTTTCCAGGGTGAGTGATGAAAAGTCACCTTTGGTGAACATGGACAGATCTCTCACGTCTGGCAATCACTTTTTGTAGGGAAATGCTGTTTGAAAGTTGGGAAAGGCAAGATGTCATCAGTAGCACCCATCTTTATGAACATTTAGAACAGAGTGATACTTCCATGCATATAGATGCTTTACAAAAAGTAACAGCGATGAGTTCTAGAGAGTTTGAAGCTGCAAATTTAATTTCAAAGAAAGAGGAAAAAGCCCTTAAAAAATAATGTAAAATCCCCCATCAGCTATGTCCTCCTTTGAAAAAGTTCATGCCAGTCAGCCTGGGTGGTGACTCCTAACCATGACTGCTCTTACTCTTTCCTTGCTTGCCTAACTCAAAGCTTAGATTTGTGATAGTCACACAGTGGAAGAATCTCATAGATGACAGCTCTTGCCCTCAGCCACAGTGGGATTATCACGCAACTGCTCTAACGGTTTGTATGCTGATAATTAAATCAAGATAATGATCTGAAATGTACGAGTGAAATTACAAAAAACCACTTGGAATAGTGGCACAGGTGAAGAGGAACAATGAAATTTACATTTTTCTCTTTTCACCTGTGCGTTGCACCGAGAGGCCAAGCTCTGGTAACACACTGTGGCATGGCACCAGTATTTTCTTTGCACTTGGATTTGAAATGTCCATGTTGACAACTCTTCTCAGCTATCTGCCTTACAGTGTGGATGTGCATCCTCCATTAATTTATATTTCCCACAATACGGTGTCACACCTCCTGTGAAGCCATCTCAGCAGCAAGCATCACTGAGTCTCAGCACGCTCCTGGCTGTGGCTCTTTCCTTTCCCCGGCACATTTCCACACCATATGAAGAGACTTCAGGCTTCTGAAGCAACAAAGTCAATCCTTCACGGATGAAACTCTTCTTCTATGCAGAAGAAATGTAAACAAATACAGAAATATTTTTTGCAAGAACAAAGTTTGAGTAGCTCATACATGCACATCATCATCCTCAAACTGGGCTAAAAATCCTCAAGCCGGGCTGAACATCCTCAAGCCGGCTCTGAAAAAGCCGGCTGCTACTGGTTCATTGACGATGCCCGGTTCCACCTGGCACTGTCCCACTCGCCCCGCTGTTGCCCCGCCCGCCTCGGGTCCGTGCGCCGGCGCTGGGGGCTCGGGGGCCGCGGCCCCTCCAGCCCCTCCGAGCCGCCCGGAGTTGTGCGGGCTGCAGGCAGCGCCGCTCCACATCCAGGTCACACCCTGGCGTTCCCTTTTTTCTTCTTTTTTCTTTTTCTAAGGAGTGGGCGTGAGGGAATTAACGCCGAGCGAGCCGCGAAGCAGCGGCAGCAGCATCTGGGGAGCCGCGTGCGTGAGGCAGAGGAGGCAGACGCGATTACTTCAGAATTTATTTAAGGACTGGTGAAAACCACTGCAGCGGCTCCAGGGGAAGTCCCCGCGCCGAGCAGCGCGCCCAGCCCGGCCCCGCCGCGCCGCTCCCTCCGCCTCCACCCCGCCCTCCGCCCGGCCGGGCCCCGCACCCGGCTCCGGGCACAGCCCGCCCGGGGCAGAGCCTGCTCGGGGCACAGCCCGCTCGGGGCACAACCTGCCCAGGGCACAGCCCGCACGGGCACAGCCTGCACAGGGCACAGCCCGCTCGGGGCACAGCCTGCACAGGACACAGCCTGCTCGGGGCACAACCTGCACAGGGCACAGCCCGCTCGGGGCACAGCCCGCTCGGGGCACAGCCTGCACAGGGCACAGCCTGCGCAGGGCACAGCCTGCCCGGGACACAACCTGCTCAGGACACAACCTGCCCAGGGCACAGCCTGCCCGGGACACAACCTGCACAGGGCACAGCCTGCACAGGGCACAACCTGCCCAGGGCACAGCCTGCACAGGGCACAGCTTGCTCAGGACACACCCTGCACGGGGCACAGCCTGCCCGGGGCACAGCCTGCCCGCTTCCCCAGCGTGTGATGTTAATTACACGTCCGGACTGTTGAGATTATGGCAGGTTTTATCCCTGCTTTCTCACGGTCGGATTAGCGCAGATGATACATTTTATTACGCTCTACGGTTGGAAGAGATGTTGTGGCGTTTGCCCGAGCTCCCCGGACTGCGGGCTGCGGTAGCGCAGCGCTGTGGTGCCGCTCTCGATGCCCGTGTCCCCGGGCGATGCGGGGCTGGCAGCGGTGCCCGGGGCGCGCCCACGTGCCGTGGGTGACCGCCGGCCGCCGCTCCCGGTGCCGCTCCCGGTGCCGCTCCCTGTGCCGCTCCCGGTGCCGCGCCCGGTGCCGCTCCCGGCTCCGGCTCCGAGCGGCTGGCAGCGGGCTCTGCACCGTGCCAGCCAGGCAGCGATGTGCCAGCCGGGCAGCGACGAGCCGTGGGCAGAGGATTTCTCTCTGCAAAGCAGAAAACCGCGTTTGCTTTTTGATCATGCAGGCAGTCGTGCGTGTGTGTGGACTTCAGTCACGCACAGAGGCATAATTAGCTTGGGAGGTATCGAAGAACCAGGGAAGCCAGATACCGCTTAGTTAAGTTTGGCAACAGTTAAGAAATAAAAGAAAGATGCTTTCGCCCTGCCCCCTCCCCTGTGATCGTTCGCCTCCAGCTGCAAGGATGCTGTTGCTCGAAACGGGCTGCTGGAGCTTTAAGAGCCGCTCCCCCCCTCCTGCTCCCGACAATGGTCTGAACCGAGCTCTGCTTCCCAAAGCAAAATTTGTAATATGCCATTTTCCCATGGATGCTTCTCCTCTTGCCTGCTGACGAAGTGACCGAAGAAAATGTTGAGGTGCCAAGCAGCGAGACTTGCCGGAGGACGGGTGCGGGGGCTTGGGGTTCCTCGGAGCAACGCCTGTGTCACCATTGCTGGGAAGATGGTCCAGGAGTGCTCGGCTGTGTGAGTCCCCGCTCGAAGCCGGTGGAGACTGCGGTTGTTATTGATCAAGTGAAATAGCAGACGCCGAAATAAAAGATACTAGGTACTGAACCTTCTATTTCTGAGTTAGACATTCCTTCCTTAGCCCCTGTATCCTCGGGGGATGAGGTGCAAATGCAAAATCTAGCTGTCTGCCTCTTGCTGTAGTACTTGTGTGGTATTTAAATGCATTTCTATAATGGGAGTTGGGGGATTTCAGACTAAAAAATGTGAAACCAACTTCTTTTTTTGGTTGTGGTTAAGGGAGATAGGGGGTCAGAGGAGGAAGATACATAAAGAACAGATAGTTGGAATGAGTGCTTTTTCTAAGGTACTGTGTTGACCACCCCTCCTGTGTGGAAGGAGAGCAGGATGCTTCTGTTAAAGGTGATATCATAGTTTAGTGGAGACTGGCAGGTAAGGAGTTAACTAGGAGGAGGAATATGCATGTAATGCAACTCAGACAATAGGAAGGATTTTCCTTATTGGAATTACACTGTGCTTCGAGTGATCCTGCTGAGGACATCTGAAGAGACGTAATTGCAGTAAGATCTGGTTTTATCAGTCACTATATCTATTTAACGATTTGGAAAAAATAGCTTGTAAATGCAAAATACCCGGAACGATCCAATGAAATGAGTTTTCAAGCTGATGTCACTGTGGACAGGCTAGAATATATGCTAGGTAAATTTCGACTTCTTTTTCCTGCAGTAAAATTACAAGTAACTTGAAATGACTGCTCAGCCGTGGTGATCAAACATCAGAGTAAACAGGAAACAAGCTTTTAAGGCCAGTTATGGATAGAAGGGTGAGGGGCTAAAATTAGATTCACATCTAAGGTGGTGGCCTTCAAGGTGAGCAAAATGAATGCTTGTCTAAGAGCCTTTGTCAGGCAGAAGCCAAGTAGCTTTGTGTCTTATTCCCAGAGCTTCCCAAGTGAAAGAACTCCATCTGGTAAATTATTTCCAGGCTAAATGAGATTGCAGAGGAGTTTGTTACAATGTTCACTTAAATAAATAATTCCAAGACTCTTGGACAATTAAGATGACAGAAGATGCCAAATAGGGTGGGGTCCAGTGAGAAGAAGAAAGACAACTTTTTCATTTTCCACTGCTATAGGATACGTATCACAGAAATGTCAAGTTTTTTTAGAGCAAGTCAGTATTGAGGACATACTTTGATAACCTTTTCCACACATGATCATAATCAGAGAGAAGTTAATATAAGAGAGGTGCTATCAATTAATTTGTTAATGGAGTCCCTTCTGAAAAGAAGCTTTATAAAACTCTTAACCAAGGATGGCCATATCCTGTGCTCTGTGTAGGAATTTTTCTCCATTCCCCTTATCTGGATCTTTGAACTGAGCTGCAGAATTCCTAATTGAGCTAATACAGAGTTCACTCTTGATGGAGACATAATGCAGCTAATGCTACAGATTTGCTGTGACATTTTTGCATATAGCCTGAAAAACCTTAATGTAATGACAGTGAACCACATTCTTCCCTCCTCTAGTAGGACAGATTACTTTAAACAGTCATTGCTTTTTGCCAGTTGAGTGTTGTGTGTTTAGAGGAGAATATAGTAGGCAGTGGTCACATAACATCCAGCATGCTCCCTGGTACCACATAACAGACATTTGTGATATTTATGCCTTTGTTTGGAGGGAGTAAAATGACAGTAGATGGATGGCTTGTCTATGTTAGTGACTTTTCCAACCATCTGTAATGATCCAAACCCACTGAAGTCCATGACAGAGTTTCCATGAATTCAAGCATTTGCTGGATTAGATTCCATGCAAATTACTGGAGAAAACACTGAACTAGGAACCAATCAACCTGGAAAAGGCTTTGTAGTAGATGGTGTGGTAGATACACGATGGACAAGAAAGATGATGTGTTTAGAGAACTTCAGTGTACTGCTTCTCCAGCTGCCATTGTGTATGGCTGGGATGCCTGAGCACTCAGGTCCAGAGCTACTATTCAAATAAGAGCTTCGGTTTTGTTTCAAGTTGGAAGAGTTCTAAAGTTATTACAGTACCTAAAACTATTTCTAAGGCATGTTTATGTGCTACATGGATTTAAAGGAAAGAAGGAATTTGTTAGTATCCTGCTCCCCCTTCAAAACCTCTCTAGGGGTTTGGGATAGTTGCAGGTGCTACACAAGTTCACTGTATGCTGCAGTCCTTGCAAGTATTGGATGCTGTGGGGGCACCCTGACCAAGGGAATTGTAATGTCTGCTCTGTGGCTCAGGATGGATCTAAGGAACAGTGAATATGTATTAAAAGTAAGATGCTGGTGACTTAATGTATCTTTCATTGAAGGATTGCTTTACTTACATTCACGATACTGGATAAAATGATAAAATTTGTACTCTAGAAGTACTAAGTTCAGTATCAATGGAGCTTTTATTTTTCTGTTTAAAGACGGAAATGCATTTGAAAAGTCTTACTTTTGTTGGCTTAGATCACTCAAGCATAACTTTAGTCAAGTTGTATTACTACAGGGCATGTCGGCCTTTTTCTGGCAAAGAACACAAGCTTTTCTTCTCTTCTTTTGAATGGAGAGGTATATAGTGCACATTCAGCTTTTAATACCACCCTTTTAAGTTGAAGAATATGCCACCTTGTTTATCCCTTTCTCTCCTCTCCTTCCTTTTCTTTGAAGAAGAAAGCACTTCCTGGCTGCATGGGAGGTGTTGCATAGAATGATGTACAGGAGAGCTTAATCTGTTGTCATGGACTTCTGTGGTCTTGAAAATATGGGACAGAGGTGTTTAATCCACCACTTGTAGCTCTTAGCACCGACTGGAAAGAAATTCCAGCTTCCTCAGTGTTCATTCTTTGCTGTCTGTGTTCCACTCAGCATGCCTTTAGGTTGAAGTAGACGATCTCCAGAGGTTCCTTACAACCCTGAGTATTCAGTGATTCTCTCGTATTTCGACAGAGCATGGTGGCTGTCCACTCACTAGTGGGTTGCTGTAGATAGCTGGCCTGTACCTCACTTTCTCCTGATGACCAGGATGGTCAATTCAGGTCTTAATTACCTGTTCCCCCTCTACTGCATTCCTCCCCCAACTTCTTTTCTTCAGTTTTCTGGGGCAAAAGTCTGCAGTTCTCTGGTGACACAGTGAGCTGTATCTTGCCAGATGCAGGGCTAGGCATCACTGGTATAACCAAGTAGGATTTGAGGTGTCAAGTAATCCTTAGTAAAATCCTTCAGTGGGAATTTACTCAGGCTCTTAAGAAGTTGCCTCCATATGGCTGGGTACAGATACATGGATTGACTCAATTCAACACCATTCATCATTCCATTGGAAAGAAGCAAAGTCTGTGTTTCTGGCTTCTTGGATTTGCTTGGTGGTTGATTTGTTTGATTCCTATCCCGTGGAATTATACCGTGTGGAAAGGCCCTTTGTAAGTCCTCTGTGACAGCCCCTTGCCCAGTGCTGAGCCAATGCAAAATAAGATGAATCTCCTCCCTGCAGTTTTGAAAGATAAAAAGAATATTTAGTGTTAAGTGCAATTTTCAGGAATTTAAGGCAGATATTTATGCACTCCAGTTTTGTCACATTTAGATTTTGTCACATCACCTGAAATTTAAGAGAAGTCAGTTTGCAATTTAGAGTTGTGGCAATGCAATTCAAGGTTTCTGTTTTAAACTTCAGAGATGGGATTCTAATGCTTCCTGTACATTGTTGATTGTCTTTGCTTATTCTCTCTTTTTTTGTCACTGTCAGCTCTGAATTACTTTTTCACTAACAGTACTTATCAAAGAAATGTAACTGTAATTACCTCATAGGAGTTGATAGGAATGTATAGATTAGGGAAAGGGATAATATGCCAGGATAACAAATATGTGAACATAGGAGCTGGCGTGTGCAGACCAAGTGGAGAGATTAAAATACATGCACAGACTTGAAGATGTTTAAGCATCAGATTTTCAGTGTTGCAGATTTTTCCAGAGTTGAATGAGAAACTAACAGCATATTACACTGTATAAAACCAATTCAAAAGAGTAGAGAGCTGGGAGTCTTCATTCCAATCTTTGATCTTTAGGGGCCATTCCTGAGCATATGGTTATATTCCATCAATCATATGACAGGCTGATAAACACAGTTAGAAAACTTGGAATATCCAGATGTCAGTTTATGAATGTGCTTGGTCTATCCAGCAGTTATGGTTTAAAAAAATCAACTTCTCTGACCCTAGCCAGTTTTTGGAACAGTAAAAATGGAGAAAAAAATGAAGCTTAGTGACAATCCTTTATTAATCTTGCTCAGTTCTGTTCTGAGTAGAATTGATATTTACATGTTTATTAAGAACTGAGTACCTGAAGCAAATACCTGCTATGTATGCATAAATCTGTTGAGCTGTACATATGTCATTAAGTCTAGTCCTGTGTATATGAAATTTGATTCATGCACCTATAAGGAAAGATATCTGAGTTTTTTCAGAAGTTATGTAAATTCACAGATCAGTCAAAAAAGTATGTATGGCATGGTAGTTCTGAAGTGTAATGGAAGTGGGCCTGCCAATAGCCTTATTTTGAGCCATTTGAACTGCAACATCGAATGTGGCTGTGTCTCCCTGTAAATACAATTGAAAAAGGAATATATTTTTCACAGAAAGAATGACTTATTCTGGTTAATTTATTAGAGAGATCACTTTCAGTGTTTAATGATTGAATTCCTTCCTGTATAAAATGTACTTCAGTTTAACACAGATTTATGGTCTGTGGTAAGTGGGGAAGAGTAGGTAGGTAGAGTAATTCCTTCTAATTTCATTGTATGAAATATTTCAGCTGATTATATTATGAAACCAGACTAAAAATTGTTGAGGTGATGGAGGTTTTTAATCACCAAATTTAGGTTTAAAATTCAAATTACACAGAAGGAAAATCAGAAATGGCTCTCTTCTCCTACTGGAAATTTTAAAATATAACTCAGGTTACTCAGGATATCATCACATTAGTGATCAGACCAAACTGATCATAGCAATATTATTTTTATTTTATGTTTTAGCATGAATCCCTCAGTTGTTTCTGTCTGCATGTGTTGTCTTGGTCCTCTACATGCTTCTGGTGTATACAAACTAAATTCCTTTCAGTGATAACTAAACTGGGAGCTAACTCTTAAATTTAAATGTCCTGACCCCATGTGTGAACCACATCACCCTGTGGTTTGCCAAAGGTTGACTAATACATGCACACACCATGAGAAGGCTCAGGAGACGTCAAGAACTCTTATAACTGTGACATAATTCACTTCCTATATAAAGATCCAAATGCATTTGTGCCCTTCTATTTGTCCTCAGCTTCCAATCTTATACTACTAGATTGTGATTGGTCTGTTTGCTGACCCTCCTGCTCTGTTTTTGTGAAGTTCTTCCTCTACTTTACCTGCCCTAGCTTTTGCTGAAGTCCCTCTCAATAAGCCTTCTTTCTTTTTTTTTTTTTTTCCTTAATTTAAAAATTCTTCAAATATTCTCAGTATTTTGATTCGTTCCTGCTATCAAGCAGGAAATTCATAAGAGGTGTGATAAGGTCCTGGGGATGTAGCTCTATTCTTCAGCTTGTGCTTGGGAACAGTGCTAAATGGTGGCTGCCTCAGGACATTGAAAGCATCCCATGTGCTGGCACATGTAAGAATGATAAATGCCAAAAAGTTTAAAAAAAGGGAAACAAAAATGCTTTTCTAAAGGCTAGAAGACACAAATCATAGTAAATCGAACAGCACTGCATACTAGAAAGGCTGTAAGAAATTTCTCTTTGGAAGCCCCGCAGCAAACCTGCAGTTGATTGAGATTTTGTTCCTTTTTTTAGTGGCTTGGTGACCCAGGAGCACTCTGAGAAGGCAGATTTCCTTCAGAGTTGTTTGGGTCCTCACGGGCTCCCACAAACAACCCATGTGAGGGCGTGGTCCAGGATTCCCGTATCTCCCACTCCTCGCTGTTGCAAGAGTCAAAGCGTCCCTGTCTGTCACACCCTATCAGCATTTCTGTCTGGCTCAGGTTAAAAGATTGCCTTGCTGTATTTCTCTCCACTCTCAGGGTCAGGGAGGGAGAGGATGCATGTGGTTCCAATGGAATAATGGCATTGATCTCTGAACTTCCAGAAAGCGATGTACATCACCAGGCTGACTGCAAAAAGTGCTGTACCTTTTAAAGGTTCTCCTGGGGCTGTGAGCTGTGGGAGAAAACTTCCAAATAGCAACTGCCTACACCAGGAGCTGCCCACCCATTCCCTGCCTTCTCTGCTGTCTTAGTCATAGCCCAAGTTTTTTACTTGTGCTGTCAGAACAATGCAGTCCGGGGATTCAAAATAAGAATAATGGATGTCCCCCTGCCTTCCCTGAATGCAACAGCTGAGAGGGACAAGGTGTGATAATAATGCCATGAGCATTCAACTCATGGATTCCCTTGCTACTACACAACCACTTACATATATGGCTTCCCACATCCCCATATTGACTTTAAGAGGAGATTTCCTATCTTGCTTGAATGCAAGGGGCTGAGGTAGCAACAGCTGTCCACACAGAGGTTTCCCTACCTCTTCTCACACACTCACCAGCGTTCCTGCAAAATTGTACCACTGTCACTCTGCCAGAGCCTGTGTGCCAGGGTAGCAAATGCTGTGCCTCGCACACCAGAAACCTGATCTGCTTGTGTAGGACATTGGAAGTAATTTCTTGAATGGTGGAGCTTCACCAGTGAGAATCCCCTGGGACAAGAAGTGTGACCCATGAGGTGTTGATGCTTGTGAGGCAGGAAGGGTTCAGTGACAGTCCCAACTGTTAACTTTTTTTCTTGAAGAATGGACATGCAGAGACCTGGTCTCTGGCCACCCGCTGCATACAGAAAAGTTATGATTGAACTGAGCAAGTGGCAGATGGCCTTGGAATTTTTTAACTATCCCTTTGCTCACCATGAACTTTACCATCCCAAACTTGTTAGCCACAGGTGGGAGTTGAGTGGAGATTGGTGATGGCCCCTTGCTGAGTGCAGTGTACTAATACAATGTTGTAAGAGGTTCCTGGAGGCATGACAGGCTCCCCTGGCGGGCATCTCGCATCCCCTGTAAACAGTGGACGAAGCAATTAACATCAGAAAGCTCTCCCAAGGATTCCCAAAGTTTCTCCCTGTACATGAACGGGGGGTTTGAGATTTACGTAAGAAGCTTTGTAGCTGAAGCATGAGACTAGGTGATGCTATTTGCTCTGCTCAGGACAGATTTAAGGAACAAACAACAGTGATTCTGCTCCTGGTAATTCAATTTGCACAAGGTATCACAGGGATGTAATTAGCAGAGTTTCTATTTCTTGACCTTTTACTGAACAAGCTCACTGGAGAATAATTTCCCCTGAGGATGGGAATAACTAGATAGAAAAATAGATTAACCTGGCATTGTTAAGGCAGCATGATACTGGATCAATGGTTAGCCTGAGATGTATTGTAGCATTGCCTAGAGGAGGACAAAATCTGGCAGTTAGTGGCAGCTATTGACATCAATACCAACAATTCAACAATGAAATTAAGTAAGAGAAGGGAGAAAAGCAATGATAAGGGAGACTGCAATTGCAGAGGAAGTATTTTCTGTCATTTTAAGAGAACATTATTTCCAAAACTATTAATTTAGAATATTCTGCAACCCTCCATCTGCTTCCAGTCAGCCTTCTTTAATTTTTGGAAGCACGTACAAAGTCTTTGCTCTGTGGAAGTAGTCACTGTATTTAATCCCTCTCTATTGACCATCTGATTAACATTGCGCACAAGTTTGAAAGTGGGAACAATGCAATGATCTACTAGCTGTGTCCATGTGACAGAGTTTATTCGTCTCATGAAATATCCTCAAATGTTTTCTGTACTGAAGAGCTGTTCCTTCATTTGTGTTCTTTTTAAAGAAATGATGTGTGAAGTGATGCCAACGATAAACGAGGACACCCCGATGAGTCAACGGGGGTCCCAGAGCAGTGGCTCGGACTCGGATTCTCATTTTGAGCAGCTGATGGTGAACATGCTGGATGAAAGGGACCGTCTCCTTGACACCCTTCGGGAGACACAGGAAAGCTTGTCACTTGCACAGCAACGCCTACAGGATGTCATCTACGACAGGGATTCCCTCCAGCGACAGCTGAACTCGGCACTGCCTCAGGTATGCAGTTAACAAAGGTTCTCTTTTTTTGTTTAGGTTCACTGATTTTTTGCTTGATGCCAATTATTTTAACCTCAATCAGTATGTATTCCTTGAGATCCAAATTTTGCTCCCATTGATGTCAGCTGCAGAGCTCCTATTGAATTAATATTACCTGGTTTGGCCTCTATGGGACCTCTTTTCATATATAAGAGGAGGAGTAATGCTGTTGACTTGAAGGAGAGAAAGATAAAGGACTGTAGCTACTGGTTCTTTTGGCTGTTGCTCTAGCATTTACAACAGGTGAGGGATCATTTAAATAAAAGATCTAATGGTAGAAATAAAGCAAAAAGAATGAGAATGTTTTCTGGATAAGAGTTTCTAATAAACAACAAATAAAAATAACTTACGTAGGTTAAATAAGGTACTACACAAACCCACAAATACAACTAATACCTTAATATTTTAATTCAATTAAATTTAAATATTTATATAAATCTCATTATCTGAAGTGACCTTAATCTTTTTTAGGAACTTCAAAATGAACTATTTAGGTTAAAATGCTAATATTATATTTCAATATTATATGTCTAAATTGTTTCTTAATATACTAGAATTAAAAGCAAAGAAAGATCTTCAGTCTGTGTGTGTTGCCAGAGGTTGGAAAGATACCATGATTCAAAATTCAGGTTTCCTCCATTTTCTTTTCCTCGTGTCTCTCAGCTGTCACTTATTAGGAAATGTGACCATGAGGCCTTGGGAGGAATTATGACAGTGTGTGCTTGGAATAAAGAGGTAATAAGGATGAATGAACTGAATAAGAAAATTTTTAAGGGCAGAAGAGGAAAACAGGACCCTCTGGAATAGACAACAGCAGTTGTTCTAGGGCTAACCTTAGCAGGTTTTTGAAATATCTTGGTATAGGACTAAATACGAGAGAGAGAGGGAGACTGTAATTGTTTGAAGAACAGTATTAGCAACTTGAGGATTAGCTCCAGACAATAAGAATGCCCGCAGCTGTCTTGGGACAAACAAAAAGTAGTAGCAATGATCTTGATGTACTGTAAAATCAAGGTTGGTTGTTTTTTATTTTTTCTCTTCATTTATGGGCAGTTGAGCTACTTTTGTACAGGTGTGTCTCCATAGAAGAGTGGAAAAGAGTAAGTGAAAAGACAGTATAAATTCTTTGTTCAAATATTTACTGCTGCAAATCCAAAGAAGAGAGGATGCTCTGCATCTGTGAAGTCCCATTCAGAAAGCTGCTCAGTGTGCAGAGGCTCTCTCCACTGAACCCATAGTGAGGTATTTTGATTAAGCACTAGCAGGTGTCTATGCTCTAATGTTTCTGTTTCTTGCATATGCAGAACTCCTGGTAAAATACTGGAGACTAGCTAAGGAAAATAACATTCAGCATAAATGTCATACAGAGCCTAAAAGAAAAAAATTTAAGGAAATGGATTACAATAGTATTTTATTCTTTATTTTTTTCTAGTAAGAAATAGAGAATAAAATCATATTGTCTTATTTAGTTTGGAATTATAGCTGTACACCTCCTAAAAGCAATTGGTTTCCCAGGTGAACGCTTTGGTCTACCATGTACCATTAAGAGTGTATGTTTCAGTTATCATTCATCCTTCTATCTAAGAGGGATGTAGGTTTCCCATATGAGAAACTATGTGACCCACTGCTTGCACTGTAAAGCAGAATCAAGTTTTTTGTCCATCAAATATGTTATCTAGATCTTCATGTAAGTAATTAAATTCTGCAGGAATCTGTTCTTATAAGTACAGAACACTGGCTTAGTAATATAACATTCTAGTAATAGAGTCTTTCAAGAGTATGATTTTCATTTCACTGCCATACTATTTAGTTTCAATTCAGGACTTGAGATATTCTCCATAGTACTTTTACAGTTTTTTGGTTTATGGTTTTACGAATGGCAAGCTAGCCTTTCTAACTGCCTGTTATAGCCTTCTGACAAAATATTACCTAGGACTTATTACCTAGTGGAGAGGAAGAATTCTCTCTTCACTCAATTGAGGAGGACAATACATAAATATAAGATAGCTATATGATAATTATCAAATAGTTGCAATGTGATGTAATGAGTCTTGCTGTATCAGATTTTATTCTTTTAGTTCTCAGCCCCTTGAGTGGTTTTCAAAATTCAGTTATTTCTTAGTATTAAAGTTCTCTGTCCGTAGAAACTGTGTATTGACACAGTTATATTCCAAAGCATTTTTGTTAGGACTCTGTTTTTGCTTATTGTCTGTTTAACTGTTGGCAGTGAAAAATATGTTCTGGAAAAATCATTACACTTGCAATAAATAGAACCTGAACTAAAAGAGCTTGCATGAAAACTCAGCCATTTAAAAACCTTG
Organism: Tychaedon coryphoeus; assembly: GCA_013398595.1. Taxonomy (NCBI): domain Eukaryota; kingdom Metazoa; phylum Chordata; class Aves; order Passeriformes; family Muscicapidae; genus Tychaedon; species Tychaedon coryphoeus. Next base: position 487,707 of record WBND01000224.1, on the reverse strand, counting down.
TCTGATGGGAAATAGGAAATCATAAATAACATTAAATAGGAAGCTTGCATTATTAGTTAATGCTGTTACAGCTGTTAATGCTGTAGCCAATGAGTGTAAATGTCTTTAAGTTTTTATACTGGTCTGCACTGCAGCAGAACAATGTATAATTAACTATGTTTTTCAAATCCGAGTTACAGAAATATAGTTATCATGCTAAGTGCTACCATTGAAATAAATTTTATTTCCGTTAGATTGGCAGTCTTAACTTTATGAACATCTGTGTGTAACTGAACATTTTTGTTTAAAGAAGGAGGGGAAAAGTGAGCAGACAATTACAGATCAGCTAGTCTAAGTAAAATAACAGGGAAAAACTTGTTTTGGAGGAAAATCTAATAATATGTCAAAAAGATAACTTAAAAATATGACAAGTTTTATCAAAATTATCTTTATACAGAGTAGTTCAGCGTGATTCTTTGGTACCAGAATTTTTAAATTGGGGAACTACAGTATCCCTAAAATGGTATCTTTTGAAGCTATCTCATTTAAATTATTAATAGATGGGAGGTCTGTAAGGAAAAGCAATATAATAATTAGTAAGGTAACTAATAGAGAGAGGTAAAATTTTCACTAACAGTAGACTGACACGATGGAAGGAGAGTAGTAGTAGTTAATGTATTTTGAGATCAATTTTTATTAATTTGAGCATAAGAAGAAGCATGCTAGTGGAAATTTCAGATGAAACAAAACTGTGTTGAATAGACAACTAAGAGAGTATTATAATACACAAGAGTTGGGATGGTAGTGCATGATACAAGGGTGAGCTCCTTATATCTAGCAGGTAATAAAAGAATTCATTACATTCTAGGTAAAAGTAGTAAGGAGGGATAATATATGGCTTACAATGGTGGTAGGCAGCCAGTGGGAGGTGGAAAAATGGAAAAATGGAGGTAAAAAATGCAAAGTAGCATTTTGAAATGTCTTATGTAAGAGACACCTGTTGGAAGTAGGTAAATATTAATGCAGTTAAACTAAGGGATGATTTGGACCTTATTTTTCTAAGTTTTGGCTCAGTAGTGATTGAGAGTAAACCTGAATCTGGAAGTGGTTAAGAAAAACACTGTTAGAGGGAAGAGGAAGTAACATCTTCTGCCTGAAAAGACTAATTGAAGTTTTCTTGTTTCTGGGGGAAACTGACTTGGGAGGGACTATGAGTGATTTCATAGGTTTTCTTGGAGAGATAGGAAGATGGAATGAACAGGTGAAGATGAAAGAAATGTTTTAAACCAAAAATAATGTTGATGAAGGAATAAATTATTGTAGGGTACCATGAATAAAGATAGATCATTCATCAAAAGAAGGTCTTGAATTATAAAGGAATGGCATCTTTCTTATACAAAGACATGGTGAAAATCCAAAACTGTTTTCAAGATGAAGATGGCATAAAAGACATTATATGTCATAATACCTTTTATTAACCTGTGAACTTGACCCAGAACACCCCTTCAGGTTCTTTATTTCAGACTTTATTGTGGAGATATTCAGAATCTAGTTCAGAAGTGATCTTGCTTTTTCTTCCCAAAGCTTCCTGTTGACAGTGGAAGCCTCTAAGGAAAGTGTGTTTGGGTTTGCATTGCATGTTCCTCAAAACCAGGAATTTATTGCATTTAGGTCATAACTCTTGAGTCCAGAAAAAAAAATAAAATTGCTAAATACAGTGATCTACACTGTAATGAGGAAGCATAAGATCTAAATACCTAATAGTGTGTTTTTACTTTATTGGAGTAAAATTAGGTCTTTGACTGTAGCATAAGAAAGTGTTTTAGGAACTAACTCTGTTTTTGAGTGCTAGAAAGGAAAATGTTCAGTTACAACTTTCTCAAGGAAATTTAACCATAATCTTCTCTAAGCTAAATTGTCTAGAAAATATCAGCTTGATTAGCTACCTTGTAAATAAACTGGAAGAACACAGTGTACGTCATTGTAAGACTTCGAATGACACATAGAGTCATAAGAGTTATAAATGTACTCTGATAAGCAATACTGAACAAGTCTTGCTTTTTGGTTGTTTTGTTTCTTTTAGCCTTTCAATAATAAGTTTCATGGTATGAAAGATATTATTTATATGAAGATGTTAATAAGTTATCACTCTCTAGTCAAGTTTATTTTGTTCACTAATAATGTACTTGCTCAGTGATTTACTTAGAAATTATTATTCACAGAATAGATGATGTTGGAAGGGACCTCAGGAGGTCACCTTGTCTGGCTTGTCTGCTGCAGCAGGGTTACTAAGAGCAGGCTGCCCAGGACTGTGTCCAGATGGCTTTTGAATATCTCTGAGGGTAGATTCCACAGCCTCTCCAGGCAACCTGTGCCAGTGCTCAGTCACCCTTACTGTAAAAAGTAAAAAATGTTTCCTGATGTTCAGGAAACACAGTCTGTGTTTCCATTCGTGTTCATTGTCTCTTCAATATTACATTACCAGGAAGTCCTGATTTTACTGATCATTTATGGTAGCAGATTTTATTTTTTAATGGCTATAAATCTTTCCATGTATTGGTCAGACATCTATAATATATCTTTTTCAGTACTATTGGCTGTCACCAGTCAACTCATTATTTTCCATATGCCTTAGCATAGTTTCCAGAAGGATCTGCTCCATGATCTTGCTGGTCACTGAGGTGAACCTGACTGGCCTTCAGTTCCCCAGGTCCTTTTTACCCTTCTTAAAAATTAGGGTTACGTTTCTGCTTTTCAAGTCAGTGAGAACTTCACAAGGCTGACACAACTTCTCAAATATGATGGGTAATGCCTTAGACACTTCATCCACCAGTGCCCTTAGGACCTGTGGATGCATCTCATCAGGTGCTGTGGACTCGTGCACCTTCAGGTTCTTTAGATGTATGTAATCTCAAATCCTCTCTTCAGTGGGTAATTCTGCATTCCCCCAGTCCATGCTTTGCCTCCTGCAACTTTGGATGGTGTGGCTGGAGCACAGTGTGTTGTTTGCGTGGTTTTAAAAAGATTAACTTATGTGAGTTGACCTCTTCTGTGCATGTGTATAAAAGCTTCTGTGTTTAAAATAGGCATTTCAAAACTAAAGCAGTCCAGATATGTTATTCTGTGGTAGAGATAATTGAATAACTTTTACTGAGAGAGACCATTGCAACTCTATTTTCTTTCTTTTTTAAAATTTACGTTGTTTATTTTCAGCAAGTTTGAATATGTTGTGATTCAAGTGAATCTCTCTAGTGGAGATCTAAAACCTAGTTCTAGCTGAGTTTAAATTCTTTTGAATGCTGCAAAAATATATATTTTTTTAAATCTGCAGTAGATATTATTTTCAGCACTGTTTGCACATCTTTCTAGGTATGCATAGTAGAATTTTTTGGAGTGTGGAACTGCAAAACTAAAATGAATGCTTTCATATCCTCTGGTAACCCATAGATTTCAACTAAATTGTAATTGTTAGCTACAATAATTCAGCAATAAAATCAGTAATAGAAATATAGTGGTAATCATTAAGGTTTTATTTGATCTAATAAGATACCACTCATTCAGAAATGCTTACTGGAGGCATGATAGAAGAGAAAATCCAAAGAGGAAAATGTAATGGCCTTGTTTTATTGAACCAGTTTATGTAATTTGATCAATGTTAACCTTTAATAGGATTGTGATTACAGAATTTTGTTGATAGACTTGCAATTTCTTCCAATACAATGAGCAATGAATTTTTTACTGCCAGAGACAAGGAAGGTATAGAGAGACAACAGTAAGTCAGTAGGGCCTTATTCTGAGGTTGTGTTTTGTGTTTAGATGTGTGTGCATATAGTACATGGATACAAAATACTGGCGTTGCACAGATACATATACATACATATAGAGATACAAAAATGAAGTAGCCCCACGGAAGTAAATACACAGAATTTAAACAGTAATAATTAAAATAGACTTCATTTATTTAAGAAAGGACATTTGCTTTTGTTTGGGTGAAAATAATGACTTCACCCACAGTATTGTTTTCAAAACAGCTCTTGTTCCTATGATGAAGATGGAATGATGGCTTTTTTTTACTATTTATTTCTCTCTGGCTGATCTGAAGAACATAGAGTACCAATGGCATCCTGTATATTTGAATGAATAATCAGTATTCTTTCTAAAGTTCTAAAAATATCCTCTTGTGTGAAGGACTTCTGTAACTTCTCCATCTATTTTTTTATCTTGCAAGATAAAATGCATTTTTCTCAAATTTCCAGGGAATAATCTAAAAAGAATTCCAAGTAGTGAAATGGAGATCTGAGTGAAATGTGTCTGAGGTGAAAGTTCCACGTTTTCTGTCTCAAAAATCCAGTGATACTCTCTGTATTCATGTGTAAAAAATTAAGGCTTCACCCAGTGCTTGTTTCTATCTTTGAATTTCCTCTGTTTTATAGTTTTGCAGGCTGCTAAATAGAAACATGTTAATTTTCAGGTGTTCTGAACCCATGCAGTTCTCACTAAAATCAGTGCAAGTAGCAAGTCTTTGTGACTGCCAAAAGCAGTTTAGATTACTAAATAACAGAAATATTTTCATAAACAAATTGGAATGGTGTTTTTTTAGACAATTATCTTAGCTATTTGTCTCAAGATATTAAATTTGAGGGGAGCATATTGAGATTCATGGAAAAAATCAGATACTAACCATAACTATTAGTTGTAGTAGAGTAAATATTGAAATAAATGTTTTATCATGATTTAAATGTATAGAGGGGAGACAGAGCATCTGGAAATCGAAGAAAACTTGGCATTATAAATACAATGGTTTAAGTGCAACGCAATGCTGAAGTATTACTTGTGTCCAACTTAACAAATGTTTAGGAAAAATTAAAGGTTTTCCTTCCTCAATAACAGAACATGTAACAGCACATGGCAGCTCTTTTTTCCACATAAAATTGAATGAAAGTTGTTTTCATAGTGTTAAATACCAATTTTATTCTGGTAGATGACTCCTAACTAATATTATCTGATAAAAGACAGATTGACAGTATCTGTGGTTTATGTAAGACAGTGCTTTAGCTTGGTACTCTTTGGACTATCTGTTTTTTTAGACATCATATTCCCAAAAAAGCCCAGTTAAAGGTATAGTTATACATACAAGTAACAACTTGAATTGAGTTTATTTCCTTGCTGTTGTGAAGTTCTATGTATTCAATAGCATATTGCAAATAATTATAAGCAGGAGATTTTCTCTTAAAAGCTTTGGACTTAATAAATACTTGATGACTGAAGAAGACTAATGTGGCAATCCAGCAGAGGAAGAAAATGGGATATGGGGAAAAAAAGACAGAAACTTAAATATTTAGAGGAGGAGGAACATGTGGTGAGTGCCTGAAGCAATCAACAAGACAATGTGCTCCCATTTCACTCTCTATCTGCTTCATAAACATTGATATCAATTATTTTAGTTTGAACCAGGTATATCAACTGCTACATTAACTATTGATGGCTCATTATCTGAATGTTTGAAAAGACACACAAATGAATATAAGAAAAAAAAATAATGGTGCTAGTCAACAGAACAGAGGACAGATGGTTATCCAAGTCCCTATAAATTAATCTGTTGCCATCAAAATTATAGATGCTGTAGTTTTAATAACAGCCATATTAATGGGATTTTTTCCTAGTTTTCATAACAGCTATAGTCATGCCTCTCAGTGTTTAAGAAGCATTTGGACAATGACTTCAATGATATGATTTAACTTGGTCAACCCTGAAGTGTTCAGGCATTGGAACTAGATGATTTTTGTAGTTTCCTTCTAACTGAGCTATTCTATCCTGTTATACAGTGAGGAAAAGCTGGAAAAATAGTGCAATTTTATAAAGCTTGAATTTGATAGTTTACTTTTTGCTCATGTCCTTGAAAGCGGATGGTAGAGGCTGAGACATCATCCAAGAAGATATTAAAAACATATTCCCTTCTTTCTAATGTCTCTAGTAAAAGCAAAGGAAAAGCAGAATATTTAATAATTAGCTTTTAGAAGTGTCTTATTCAGACTATCTTCTATCTTAACAAATTATTTCCCATACTAATGACTATTCACTCAAATCCATCAAATTATATTGAGGCATGTTTTTTTTATTTCAAAAATAGGGATAATTTATTTCTTATTGAAGTGTGTAGAGTTTTCCTGTTGACTCTGAAGTAGTAGGTTTACTTGTATTGATGAATATGTATCTTTCAAATAATCTCCAGGAATCTGAACTTCTGTTTATAGAAGCTAAAGGCCAGATAGGGTAGTAACCTTATTTTGTGTAATGTAACATTTCTATAGTCTCCTCGAGTCTGCTCCAAATCATCATTTGCTGAATGCACCTTAGCCTTTAAGTTTTTTCCTATTTAGGATCAGATTATAGGCTTTTTTTTTTGTTTTAATTATTGTTGATGAACTGCATTCTTTACCGTGTATGAGTTCTAAAAAAATCCCAATTATACTGTGACAGCTGATTTGTTATGACAGTCAGTCATCTGTCAAAACTGAAAATATTAAATAAATCTTGGAGACTTACAATAAGGTTCTTTGTTCTAGGTTGGTTTATTTGAAATTATGAAGTAGCCAAAATTACAGATTTTTTTTTTTCCTGTATGGGATTTTTTCAGTGATACTCTAAGCAGAAGGGAACATAGAGATAGATAAAGGGAAGAAGCAATAAGGAAAAGGTAATGCACAAGTGGATAAACCATACTTCTGTACCAAAGGGACAGAATTCTCTAAGAAGGGTAGAGCGAAAGTCAGTCTACACAGGAAGTAAAGCCCTGGGCCAGAGTTCATGAAAATCTGTATGGAGGTTTTCCCACTTGTTTCAATCAGTGATAGAACTAGTCCATAAAGAGCAAGTAGTTAAGGAGCAAGTTGAGCAAGGGGACAGAAGGAGACCTGGGGATGCTGGTTACAGTGGCTGAACATGAGCCAGCGTGTGCCCAGGTGGCCAAGAAGGCCAAAGGCATCCTGGCCTGGATCAGCAATAGTGCGGCCAGCAGGACCAGGGCAGGGATTGTCCCCCTGTACTTGGCTGGTGAGGTCACACCTCGAGTCCTGTGTCTGGTTCTGGGCCCATGACTGCAAGAGAGAGATTGAGGTGCTGGAGAATGTCCAGAGAACGGCAGCAAGGCTGGGGAAGGGTCTGGAGCACAAGTCCTGTGAGGAGTGGCTGAGGGAGCTGGGGTTGTTTAGCCTGGAGAAAGGAGGCTCAGGAGAGACCTCTCTCCAGCTCCCTGAAAGGAGGCTGTAGCCAGGTATGGGTCGAGACCTCTTCTCCCAGGCAGCAGGGACAGCATTAAAGGAAGTAGCCTCAAGCTGAGCCAGGGAGGTTCAGGTTGGACATCAGGAAGAATTTGCTCACTGAAAAGGGTGATTAGACATTGGGATGGTCAGTCCAGGAAGGTTGTGGAGTCACCACCCCTGAAGATGTCTAAGAAAAGGCTGGACCTGACACTTGATGCCATGGTCTAGTTGACAATGTGATGTTTGGTGGTAAATTCGATTTGATAATCTCAGGGTAAATTGGATTTGATGATCTTGATTTCCAGCCTAATTAATTCTGTGATTCTGTGATCAAAAGTGCTCCTGGACATTCTCACTATCAAAATAAGACTCATGACAGTATCTGAATATAAAGTCCAAAATTCTGATTTTTGTATTTCTCTTTACCATCACAATGACAAACTTTATAGGTATTAAACGCTGAAACAATCGCTGCATTTAAAAAAAAAAAAAAAAAAAAACAACAATTTTTCTTTTCCTGGAAGAGGGGAAAAACCACTTTAGTACTATGAATACAAGTGCTGTTTGGGGAAATGTGTTTTGGAGATGGAACTTGGAGATTATATACTAAGTTTATGTATTTCTATTTCCTTTGCCTAATAATATCAGGCTGACATTGGAAATAATGAATATCCAAGACATTAAGATATGCTGAACACATTTGCAATGTTTTCTTTTGTCAAAGGTCAGGGATGAATACTATCTCATATAATTGGTGCATAAGCCCATTGTTATATATCTTTGGTCAAAATTTGTAAAGAAAATTCTTCTGAACTGGCAAGTACTAAGTTCATTAATAATTTCCCCCATTAAATTAATTTTTCATTAGCAGTAAAATCTTGATATTAGAAATATTTCAAGAAAAAGTGGGGTATTATGAGATAGAAAATTTCTTCTTGTTCAGTAGTTGATACACATTGATATCAGATCCCTGCTTCTGAGTAAGAGCACATTGTAGATTGCCCTTGCAAAATTTTTCTGTTGTCATTTTTGCACAGAACATATCCTCGAGTAAGAAAGTAACCTGCCTACCTTGTCTTCTTCCATGAGTCAGTTGTGACTCATGATTGTTGTACATCATCTTCCACAAGTGAGTTATTTTGTGAGTATAAAGTGTGCTATGTATGAAGAACTGTGACATTAAGTCAAAGTCACAGTAGATATTAGAATATTTACATGGAAAGTTGTACATCAGCAGAATTTTAAATGGTTTGTGACATCTTCTGTTTTGAAGAGGATGATGATCTACATGCTGAAGTTAAATAATATATTTCTTTTTCTGACAGGGTGTTAATTTTTAGTTATTAATACAAGGTGTATAATTTATTTTGGCCATAGTATCCCTCAAGATCCTTCTTTTAATTTATATTAGTAAAATCCACATTTGTCTCTATTGGAGACTTGAGGTTCTTTTCCCAAATCTTACCTTTTTCTCAAAAAACTTCTGTAGCTTGTGCTTTCTGGAAGAAATTGTTTTCATAACATAGAACTTGTTTGGAACAGTTTTAATCACTCTTAAGGATGGGTTTACAAGGAATGCAGGTAAAACACTGATGGCTGAGCATGCCCCGTCTTGGAAGAACTGCCATCACTTGAGGAGTTCCTATAGTAAAAACACATGTTCTGATAACCAAGAATTTCTATTAAAATTCAAGTGCTTCTGCAGAAAAGTTGATTTTTATTTTTAAAAAATTACAGAATTAATTTAATTACATAGTAAAATGAAAATGTTATTAATTATCTAAAACATTACTTTTTAAAACATACATTGCATTTTCGATGAAAGAGAAACTCTTTAAAACATTTTCAATCTTTAATTCCACCATTTGAGAGAAAGATTTTGGAAACATTTAATACAAAAGAATCTTTGAAAAACAATTTTTTTAAAAACGTAGAATTGAGTATTTGCAGCAGACGCTTCATTTAGTGAAGAAAGAAATTATTATCTAAAAATTACTGTTTTGACAGCCAGACCTATTTTCCAGAGCTTGTCATGACTAGGTTATTGTTTTTGTTAAGAAAAAAAAAATAGAACAGTTAGACATTTCTTAACAGACATTAAATATTTTTTATGTTAATGAAAATTAATGAGATGTTTATAGCTTTCATTTATAGATAATCTTCTGCCTTGAATCTGCCTATTTAAAAAGAAAAAAAAACATTTTCAGCTAGAATAAAACATTGCAGATGAAATGAAAATAAAGTTTTGGGTTTTTTTCTGGTTTTTGTTAAAGAAATCAGAAGAAAAACTGCTCTGTAGTGTAGAAGGCAAAACCAGTCTATTAGAAATTGAAACAGTTAATTGCTAAATATTCAAAAGAGCAAAATCATTATGAATATGGTCTATTACATACTATCATCACTTTCACTGAATGATCCTTTCTTATGAAAATATAATTATTTAGAAAGAGGAGCACCTAGGACTCTGGCTAACCATTCACACTCCATCTTTAGTAAGGGTTACTTTAGGACAATGTCCACGTATGTGAGTTTTTTTGTCTTTTGTTATGGCATATAAAATTCATCAGTATTTCATGTAGGTGTAAAAATTTCTATCTGCTCATTTCTCTTCTGTTTTAGTAAAAGGACACATGGCAATTACTTTGCCTTCCAGTTCCAAATTTATTTATGTTTGTCTCTATTCGTTGCTTGTGAGAAAAAAAGATGAGAAAATACTGGTGTGGCTTGATCTCATTAATTTTTTTTTTAAGGCAAAGTATTTAGAAAAAATGAGGGCATGCTTCTATTTAATTTGTTCTTGTTCAGTAGTTTAAAATAAAATGTTTCCTCTTTTTAAAATAAAAAAACATACTCAGCTTATATGCCCACATAATTTGCCCATATTTAGATATTTTGCACCTGATTTATGTAAGAAACTTCCAGGAAATTATTTAAGGAGCTTTCTGTGCTTCCTCTCATCTAAGCAGTCTGGTCTCTTAACCCTTTGTCTCCAAAAGTAATTAATACACTGCATTTGACAGCAGTGGCTTTATTTTTGAGTCAAAGTCTAATGTCTTTTCTACTACTACCATGGCATATACAAGCATTTTGGCTGGGAAATCCAATCAATATTCTGTTTGGGATTTCAGGATAATTGGCCTTTAGGATCTCCAGGACCTGAATAAGGCCATTTCTTACTAAGTTTTATATAGAGATCTTTCAAAGCTTATTCTATCACATTCAGTTGATGTGGAGTTCAGCCAACTAAAGCTGTACCTTATAGTTCCTTCCACATTTTGGACATAGTAGGAACTGACAACCCTATTTGTCATTTAGTAGCTGTGAGGTGTTCAGTATAACCGAGCACATGGAGGCAAAAGAAAGTGAACAGAACAGTTCACTGTAGTTGAATGCTTTGCAACTTCAGCAAAGTGGTTGGAGTACATCAAGAATAACACATAGGATGGTTTCTAAATTCTTGCCTTATGGCATCTTGGTAGAGTTTAATTTCAACTAATTGAAGCAAGCTGTCAATTTACATCTCAAAATATAACATGCACTTTAATTTAACAAAGTTTCATACTTCTGCAGTATACTACTGCATACCTCTGCAGTTTTATACACCAGGTTAAAAAGTTATGGAAATAATTGTGATACTTTGATATTTCTGCAGAGCAGTTTACTTTTTTTTTTTTTTTAATACATTTTACTCTGTGTTTTTGTTGGTAGGAATACTCTTGAATGATGAAATTCTTTGTCTATCTCTCCCTTATAGAAGATGCCTCTTTTAGTTCATAATGTAGTCTCCTCTGAAAAACTGAGAAACATATTTTTTCCTATTTCGAACAGATAGACATTGATTCCGTGCTTACTTTCAATGAAAAACTAAAAAATTATTTGTGAAAGTTAATCTTTATTTCTTAGGACTGAGGAGTAATTGCATCAAGGTGACAACCTGCTGTAGATAATTTTTTACTTTCTTTGTTCAGGGCCACTCAGCTGGTGGAAACATTACAGGAAAATTGAGAGTGATCTCACAACTGCATTCAGTCAATGATGAACAAATTGCCTTTGTAGATTGCACATATGCTGCTCTTGTTCTAATCTGTCTCCTTGTCCTGCAAAGTGAAGCTGAAGGTAGTGAGGCAGTTCATTTTTTTTAAAGGAAAAAGGTCTTACATAGCCTGAAGCCTAAATCTCACATACATCATATGGGTAAACACACCCCCAACATTGACCACTGTTGTATCATTTTTATTTTGTTTTTAAATTATATTCATTTTGACAGTGATTGTAACAAGACTCGAACCTAATTAGAAAACTTTTTTTTTTTTTTTTTTAATTAGAAGAGTGGCCATGTTTTGAAAAAACAGCCTTCTCCCAGAGGTATAACTTGTGCTTATGGGATAAAAGTGCTTGCACAATTTTAGTAAGTTACAGATAATGTAATTTTGTGCTTCAAACTACCTAGTTAGGAATTTAAATAGAGCAGTGAGAAATGATATTCACATTTGTTTCAATTCAGTCTGCAGAAGTAGTTTGAATACAAAATGAAAAATTTGAGACTGTATGCTTGGGAATCTGTAAATGGGATTTAAGTGCACAGTGAGGAAATGAGTCTTGTAAAAAAACACACTCATCTGTGATTTAGAAAAGCTCAGGTGTACTTAGGTCTGCCTCTGATGCCCTAGGTCAGTCACTTAAATTTGCTGTTTATCAAAGCCATGAAATTATTTCCTTTCGGTTTCTTTACATTTTCAAGTTTCTCAGATGTAGCCCATGCTTTAATGTATCTGGTCATTCATTCATTTCCACTGTCACTAAAGAAAACACAAATTATCCATACATTATGGTGCACACAATTCTAATTTCTTGATATCAAACTCTGTTCAGGTGTACATTAGTCTTTGAAAGAGAGCAACAGAGTAGCATCCACATTACTGTTTGATAATAGGCTGAAAAAGTGTTTCAATTGAAACTTTGAGATGGTTTTTGAAGTGGATTATGTGGACATTCTCATATGAGATTTCAGAAATTTTTCTTGTTCAAACATAGGAGCAGAGATTCATCAAGAAGCCTGTTTTAATAAAGCTTTAAAGCAACTTTCGCAAAAGGAGATGGGAGCAAATTATTGTTTACAAATGAGAGAGGGATAACCTGTGCACCAGCCAGGCAGGTTTAATGCCAAGTCTGTGTGACATTAAGTGAAGCTGAAACTTCTGATTTAGGCTACAGGCAAAGCAGCACTGTAAGTTTTATGGTGTGGAAACTATTCATGAGATAGCTAAGGAAGCAGGATACTTAGCAAGTTTTCCTCCTTTCACCAAGCTTTCGCAGAAAAAATGTTTGTATTTTAGTCTTTTTGCAAAAGTACTTTCTTTTTACGTCTTGTATTTGTTCAATTTAGGTGCTTTTAATTTTTTTGGTTAATATTGGACCATAGTCTTGAAAAAAAGGGGAGTGGGTTGCTGTCTTTTTTGAACATCACTTACTTTTAGGTTTAATTGTGAAAAATTTCTAGCTGTCTTAGAGCAATAAAAAGTACCATATATATGGTATAGTGAAACAGCTGAATAACTATAGTGCTTTAGCAGCATTGGTTAATACCAGTCTGCATGGGAAAGTGATTTGCACTGCTATTAAATGGCTGTATTTAATACAGAAATTAATTGCACTGATGCACAATCAGATTTTTCTGGTGTTTTGCTTAGTATGCAAGAATAATGCAAAAAAATGAAAGTGAGCTTTGAGTTATATACTTGTGGCATTTATACTGCATGTTTCATATTTTAAATATTAGCAGTCAATATTTAATCTGACTGCATACTGTAGATATTTACTGTAGATATTTACTACTTTATGATTTAAAAAAATTATAAATAAAAATGCAGTAGATGCTTTTTTATCACATGGGTATATAGTGAAAAGGTGCAACAAGAGCTGGGGGGTTCCTGGGGATTCAGGGATATGTTGAGGTGGGGCCTGGCACCAGAGTCCATCCCACCTCCAGCCAGGACAGCTGAGAGTACACATATACTGTGACCTGTGAAAAGGTTTTTATTGCATATGTTAATTCATGCTTTTTGAATTTTTTTTTGCACATTTATTATTTGAAATGGATAATTCAGAAGGTATTTCCCAATCCAGTTTTAACACTGACAGTTACATTCAAAAACTATGATTTTGTATGTTGTAGAAAGTGGTCAAATGGCCCATATGACCAGCAGGATTCAAATACTCTGCTAGGGCAGAGTTCTTTTGAAAAAGGAGGGGGCCTTGAAGATCTCAGACAAGTAACATTCATTGAAGTTTATGAAAACTTGAATTCTATCCCACAGAGATTTAACTGTCATTTGTCTATCTTTTTAAACTCTGCTAGCACACATGTGATGGCCCTATTTATATATGTCATATTGACAAAACAGTATAAATTAGTGGATTTTGTTATCAATACCTAATTAGGTTGCAACTGTGGTTTATTAAGGATGACAGTTATTTCTGAAATTTTACAAAAAAATTGCTTCTCAACTAAAATTTCTTGAAATTCCCTCATATGGGAAATAAATTAGTCATTAATATGTTATTGAACTTTATCACAGATGATCTTACCTTGTGGTTTAGAGCTTAATGATCTGGATATGTTCTTTCATTATAACAGAGATACTTTATGTAATTGACTGAAGAGATATAGTCAATGATTTTTACAGTAGTTACATCAGAGTTTTAGTGGTGCCCATCGTGCGTAAAGAAAGGACACTTCATAACAAAAAACAAAAACTTCATGAGGCAAAATAGAGTCTTATTATCCCTACAAATGATTGAAGTTTGATGTGTACTTCAGTCTTTTAGAATGACTGCCCTTCCTTTGAAAGGATTTTAGATGGGTGGGATACTCTCCTAATGTGACAGCCATAATTAGAAAAGTGTCCCTTTTGGAAAAGAATAGAAAATTCCATTTTGAGTTCAGTGATTATATTTGTGAAGACTGTCTGGTTAATTTAAAGCTGCAGAGTTACAGGGTGCTATTAAGTAGCAGTCTCGTGCATTTTAATAGTTGTGTAACTCTGAATAATTTCTTGAAGATTGTTAAAACAGATTCTGTGATAATGTTAGAGATGCTTTTAATACAGTAGATTGTTCATAGCCCATTCATTGTCAGCTTACAAATATAAATGGGGAAACAGGTAGAGGCTAAATCACTGGAGAGGCTGGGTGACTAACCTAGTTAGCAGGCTCACACAGTCATTGCAGTCCATGTGACAGAGTCAGATGGGCATATATCAGTAGGGAAACTCTGTGGCCTAGTGGGACAGATTGCCCTTTTTCTTTGGGGCATCTGGAGCATTCCTATTGCTTTCCCTGACTTAAGGAAAACTGGCTCAGATCCTTAAAAGTATATTTTGCCTAAATGCCTTTGACTCCTCACAGAGATTAGGCTTCACAGCTGCTATTAAGCTTAACCCAAGTTGTCATCCAAACCTCCAGTCTTCCTCTATGAGCTCTGTGCCTCAAATTTCTCCTCCCTGGCTTTAGGTAAATGCTCCTCACTGTGCCAATAATTAGCTCAGAAAGTCCAGCAGCTGCAACCTCTGCAGCCAGCAGCTTGCACTGCTCCAAGTTCTTAGTAAAGGAACCTTGATTTTCATCTAATCATCATCTGTTTTGTGAGAAATTAAAAACCTACAATTATGCTTCACTGCTTTAATGCTGAAAAATACAAACCTGGTATAAAATGTAGGTTTCTAGAGTACCAGATGTTATTTTTTCATTGCCTACAGGCTGGCCAACCGAGTAAAATTGAATGAGAATGTATTTATTTTTTTGGCTTCTCAGGCTGCTCAAAACTGAATGCTGAATTGTGTATGAGAGGTCATAGAAAGAGCACAGTATATTATGCTCTTCATCTCCTCTAGGCAGAGCTATGCAAATATATGTAATTTTGCACTCTGTCATCTTTCTTTTGAGTGGATTTATTTCAAAAGAAAGTTGGTCTTTTCTGTTCTTTAATAACTGCTTGTAGGTTAGGGCACTTATCCTATGCCTGCTCTCACTAAAGGAATGCAGTTTCCTGTAACATAAATTTATTTATGGTGATTGGTTTCATCGGCATTTGTTTTCCTGATTTTTTTTGCCTTTGTAACAACAGTCACATGATACAGAACCAACTAAAAAGAATAAACAAAGCTACCAAAAAACTTAATCTATCTCATCACTAATGAAAAATTCTTCAAAAAGTCTTCCCTCTTCTTAGAGAGAGTAGTCTGTATCAGGAATATGTAAGTAAATCTATCATAGATATGTGCATAGTTGTCACAGAAACACTCTAACTGGACTGTTACCCTTATAAAGCACTGGTGAAAGAATATGTTTCCCTAAAAATATTTTGAAGTATAGACTTAGGCTCACAGTAACTGTGAGTTGAGTGTTGCAGTACGGAGCAGATAATGTAATTTATGAAACACACCACCAGATTCTTAAAGGCTGGATATGATCACCAGAATCAACCATAAAACAGGACAACAAAATCTTAAAATTTCATCTCTAGTAAATCTCTTTTTCTAGGCTAGGATGAAGAACTGAAGTCACTAAGTCAGATGTAGTACCATGCTGATGCAAAATGTGTCAAGAAATATTTTTGAGATTTTTTAGAATTTTTTTATTCCAAAATTGCTACTCTGTTAATAAGCTCTTAGTTTCAAACCTGTTGAAATTATCTGTATTTTAAGTGCTAAAAGGCTATTTTAAAAGAAAAAAAATTATTGGACAAATTGAGATTGACAGTAGTCTGAAAAAAAAGAGATACAAGGATAGCATTTCTACTTTCTAATGGACTCATTAATTTCCTAGCAAAATCTGTAAGGTGATGTAAGATACTAAGGAGACTTCTCAAGGAATTTGGTAGATTCTGTCTCTATTTTTTATTTTTTATTTTTTAAATTAAGCTGCTCCTTGTTAAAACTGAAGACTTTTCTTTTTTCAGTGGTTTCTCAGTAAAAGTTTACATTGCAACTAAAATCATATTGCTTCAAAATATTGAGAAGGTAGGAGGAAGATGCAGTAATTCAAAGTTATGCCAAATGAGGTTGTAAACTGGACATGGAGGTAAGAATGCCTTAATGAACACAGTTTACTTAACAGTGAAAGGATGGAAAATAATGTTGTGCATTCTCAGGTACTGAAAATAGAATTATAAAAGTCTACAACTGAAAAGGCACTGTTTGAAGAAACAAGTTAAGTTTGCAGCTGATAGTGAAATACCATGATTAAACATGATTTTTTTTTCCTAAAGAAACTCTAAATCTAGGAGAGATCCTGCATTATGGAAGTGCTGATAACACTAGGAAAAGTAAACAAGAAATGTTTTAACCATAAAATTTAGAGTGCCTGTGAACACTGTATGGTCATGAAAAAGAAAATTGTTTTTGTGTGTAATTAGTCTATATGTGAATAAAAGCAATTTATTCCATCTTGAAAGTAATAGAAAAAACTGCTATAATACCAATGTTCTGGTGAAAAGAATTTCATAGAAAATAATGTGTAATAATAAAATGCAGTTAGTATCTTAGCAACTATGTGAGTGAAAACCAGGATAGGCTTGCAACTGTTTGTTTATGATGATACATTGTGGGTAGGAAAATGAACCTTAACTTCTTTCCAAAAGGTTGTGTTACATTTCCTCATCTGCTTAAAATCATAAAAATGCAAACTCTGAAGTTCTGAGTAAAGATGGTGTGGTTGTTCTGAAGGGCTCAGTAAGATTCTATAAAAAGAGAGATTTTACAAAAGTATGGTCCATCACTAACAACTTTTGGCACAACATCAAACATTCAGTTTGGAAGAGCTGTGACAAAGGCCCACAGAGTAAGGACAGTAAAAGTATCAAGCAAACTGAAAGAAATTCACACTGATACTTACAGCACAACATTACTAAACAAAAACAATAAAAAACCCCTAATGAACAAAATGGTGTCTTTGTGGATCAGTGGTTCTTTCTGCTGTTGCTTTGTAATCGGGTTGGTTTCAGGGCCCTGAATTTATTAATGTGTTATAACAGTAATCTGTATGCGAGTTTCCCTATTCTGCTCCTTTTGTTTCTCTATTATGAATAATGTATCAATATTAATAAAATAATGCTTTTTCTCTCAAGAGTGCATTTTTAACACGGTGTGGGGACAGGGAAGGAGTAGAATGTGCCTCACACACACCCTGCTCCTGCCATCCCATTGTAGTTCATGTATGCTTAAAGCAAATCCCATGGGCCTGTGTATAAATAGAAACAGCAGCTTCACAAAGTGTTCAGCCTTGTGTTGTTTGTTTGTGGAATGAGAACATGGCCTATTCCAGACACACAAAATTGCCTAGTTTAAAAGGAAATATTCTGGCAATTAAGTAATTTTCGATAGTTTGGTTGTTTTATTGATTTTATATTATTATCTTAGATCTTTTGAGAAGTAAAAACGTTTCTGATTTGATAAATTTTACTCATTGTAAAACCGAGTACCTAAGAAGCTGACAAGGAAGTGAGCAGAGGTATTTTTGACATTACTGGTTTGTATCTCAATCAGTATGGGCACTTTCGCTTAAGATTGAGCACTTTTCTTCCTGAGATTGGGCACTTTTCTTCCTAACATTGTTAATTTAGTGTTTTAAGCCCATATTAGCTGCTGTGTGACACACTTATCTGCAGGTTCCCTTACAATTATGCATTTCTAAATGTTTTATTATTAGTAAAACTGCTTCTGGCAGATGATAGAAGATATACTCCAGTGCAGATGAAAACTTTGATATGTTTTGCTTGGCAAGTTCTTTTGCGTAAGAAAAGCAGTATCTGAAAAAGTCATGAAGGACTAATTACTAGTGGAAATTAAAACATGGCTGGTGATGGAGTAAAGAACCAATGTTAGAACTGAGTTGGAGCAAAATCAGAAGTGCTTTCCTATTTACTTATTTATTTTAAGTTTAAGAAAACAGACTTCTTGCATGTGACAAACAGCTGTTTTGCATGCTCTGGAAAGGTGAAGAAGTACAGGGCTGGCTAGTTACATCTGAGTGAGCTGGTTGTCTCTGAGACACCAAACAGAGAACAATGGCCAAGTGGTTGCCAGGGGCAGCAAACAGCTGGTCAGGGAAAGCAAGGCACACAGCTGTGTGCAGGCAGAGCTCGGTGGGCTGGCTCTTGAGTCAGGGAAGGAGCTGACCCCACCGAGTTACTGCTTGGGAGGCAGCCTCTCATCAGGTAGCTTTCCTTTCAGCTGGATGGCTTTGCCCTCAGTCTACTTGCAGGTAAAGGAGATTTGAGGGGGGATTCTGCAGCACTTGAAGTTAATTTTTCTTGATGAAGTCATGTGAAGATATCAGAAAGAGTAACACAGAGTGGTAAAAGAGTGGTTATAGCTACTCTAATCTTGGTAGTAGAGTAAAATTCCCTGCTGACTCCTATAACACTGGTTACTGAAGTCTGCATAATACATCAGGAGTGGTGTTGTGGTGAGTTTCTTGTGATCTACTGGATGGTGGAGTGGTGAGGTGGTGTCCTGATGCAGCATTGTCACATTTTTGTCTCAACAGTGAATAATGCAGATGTTTTCCTTGGTACTTCCCTACAGTAATGCTCTCTGCTTCATCTCTAATTTGCTTTCTTGTGGCAGTGCTGATGTTTTCATTATCTGAGATTAATTTAACAGTGCTTCATGCTGATCTAACTATAGTTACTCTATTTTTTAATAAAAGCTCTTAGGCATGATTTTCAATTCACAACACTGTGTTTTAAAAGTGAATATTTTTATTCTGATCTTACTAACTGTAAAGCCAAGAGGAATCTTTATCAGTGTTCTATCAAGATTTTATAAGTGACCTTCTAACTTACAGAAAGAACTTATCTCCTTCTACAGGGAAGGCAAATTACCTATAACTAAATTTCAACTCCCTTTTTGCATGATTTATTGATCATACCAATGTCTTCCTGTGGTTTATGCTAAGCTTGTGATTCAAAATCTTGATGAAGTGTTGTTTCTGTTCAGAACCACTAGTCAGAACAGTTTCTGTAGGGCTATCTCACTCCATTGTGTTGGTCTAAAACATGTATAATTCTGATACTGTGCTATATACTGGTGGCAGTAAAATCAGAAGTATATTACTTTCTTCTACACAAGAAAATAATTTCATTAGAAAAAGAAAAGTGGTATCAGGATGGGCCGGTCTCTTTTCCTGTTCTGTTGTAGAACTTTCATTAGGCTTACCTCTAATAATAACACTCTGGATTACTTGTACACTCTTGAATTTCTGTTACTTTCAAAACCTGTTAGACTCTTCTTTAATTTTTCATTTCTTCAGAAAGGTCATGTTCATTTCTTTAATTTTTCTAAGTCTGGACATAATACATTTGTGTTGTGCCTTGTTTTAGTCAAGCAGTGACAGCTGTCTGCTACCAACAGCCTGTAGAAATACATGTATTTTTTTCTAGTATCACCTCTTTTCCTATTTCAGATAAATGTCTAATATCAAATGAAAATTAAAGCCTTTTAGTTACATGTTTATACCAAAATTAAATTTCTGCAAAGAATAAAATATTGGGGGTTTTGCATACTGGTGCATAGTTTCAAGTGCTTTTTTAGGGAAAAAAGCATTTGCTCTATACTCAGTACGTAGTTTGCTGGAAATAATTCAGTGAGCACTCAAATGTCCTTGTGGAGCTGATGCAGATTCTACAGTTTTGTGCTGTGTTCTCTTTAAATATATGCTATGCCTTCTGAACTTGTTAATTGTATTTTGTATCATCATTAAGTGATACAATCCCATTAATTATTTTGATAAGAGCTTTATGTGAAATAACTACTTTGTATGATGATATAGTAAATGAAGAGTAAAAATGGAAGAGAAAAGAATTTTATGTTTTAAGCTGCTATTTAGGTTTGAGATCATTATAGATTATTATTTGAAGTTATTCTTAAAATAATCCAATATTAGTAAATCAAACAATGTAAGAAACAATGTTAATCTGATATGCAGACCAAGAAGTCTAAACGTTAATTCTGGTCATTTTGTCACATTTTATTTTATCTGTTTGTTGTAGAAATTTGCATTCAGTTGAATGTACCACCAGAACATTTTGTCATCGTTTTCTGAAAAGTGCTTTTCTTACTGATAGGGCTAAAAAACTACAAAAAAACTACAAAACTTTCGCTACAAAAAGCTTAAGGGGTGAAGTTGGACGGTATTTCTATTAAAAAAGTAAACCATTGTTAGTTTTCCTTTAGTTCATAATGGAAATGAGGGATGCTGTGGGAGGCTGAATTGTTAATGGTTAATGACTCAAGGAATCAATCACCTGCAAAAGCAGCAGGTGCTTTGTTGAGGCCAGGTTTGCTCCCCCAGCTGAAAGGGAGGAGCAGAGTTCTTTGTGTGTGGTGGTGAAACCATAAGACAGAGGAGGTGTGCACCCACCACCAGAGAATGACCACAACAAACCAGCCTTTCTCAGAATCACAGAACCATGGAATAAGCTGAGTTGGAGGGATCCCCAAGGATCATCAAGTCCAGCTCCTGGCCCTGCACCAGACCATCCCTGGGAGTCACATCATGTGCCTGAAACTATTGTCCCAGTGCTTCTTGAACTCTGTCAGGCTTGGTGCTGAGACCACTTCCCTGGGGGGCTTGTCCCACCCTCTGGGTGAAGAACCTTTTTCTTTGGTTAGCTGAGTTTTGAGACAGATAAGGGAAGAGGCTGAAAAGAAATAGTTTCTGTGAGGAGGGGATTTGTCTTTCTGTCTTGCCAATGTCCTCCTTTACACAACTGGCTCAGGTGTAAAACTCTCCTCTGGGGGAGATATCAGGACATTCAGCTGTAAGCCTGAAGGTTTTCATTGCATCTGATGGGGCATAACTGGCTCAACTATGTTGGCATGAGAAACAGGAGCTGTATCTTAGGAAGGATCATAAACCATTGAAGCCCCCAAGGTGCCCCAGTGCTTCTCATTTCTGGGGTTTTCCACCAGAGGCCTGTGCATGATCCACAGTGTTCCAACAGACTGTGTGAAATTCCCCCCATTCTCCCCCAGGGGAGGTACCTGGGCATTCCCACCTGAACCTGAATGTATAGTTAGCCATTGAGGTCTTTGTTTTGTGGGCTTCCCCTACCCCAACAGCTCAAGACTGTGACCATCACTTCAACCAATGGACATTTTTGGTGCAACAATCAAGTCTCATCCCTGGATCCACAAGTGATGTTTTCTTTCTTCTCTGCTATCTTCTCTTCTCCCCTCTTCTTCCCTCTTTCTTCAAAAGAATGAATTTTATTGAACAAGTTTTAATTTTTTCCCCTTAATGCAGATTAAGTGCGTTTGCACAACCGCAGAAAATGTCAGATGTCCATGATCAGGAAAATGCAAATTTTCTGTTTTGGTGACAAATTCCTTCATTCTTTCCCTGTTGTGTATTACATTAAAGCAATGGGATGTCTAGTTTGTCTGAACTATTCTTGTTTTAGTGATGTACTATCCACAAAATTACTAAGAGGAAGTGAACTGTTTTGTCTCCAACTGTCTGCGTTTCTTACTTTAACAAGATAATATAAAAAGAAATGACAAAAGAAACCATATTGGACTTGCAGGTATGGTAATTTTTTCCTCAGATCCTGTGAGGCAGCTTTTCTAGAGTAGCTAGTTTTTTATAAATCCGTGATCTAAGAACACTCAATAGTGTTCAAAATCAAAACAAGTAGCATTTCACCCGTGGCTCTTTACTAATCTGGATCCACTTGTTTTCTGTTGTTTGTTCTCTAACTATAAAAGGATTTTTTCAAGGACTTTGTATATTTTTGTATGTTACCTGTATGCACACCAATATCTTAAAATACGTCTCTGATGAGAATTACTGTGGCCACACGTGTTTAGCTGTGAAAATATTTAGTTACAGTCTGGTTTTGTCTGTTTTGTTGTGTGGTTTTTTGTTTTTTTTTTTACTTGAATCAGGAAATGTACATTGTGTTCTTTCTCAAATAGTAGCACAACACACCTGTTTCCATAGGAGAATCTTTGGCTGCAGGAAAGAAAAATGGTCAGCAGAATGTCCTGTGTATGCCATGGCTGTCATCATTAAATCAAAACTTCAGTTTAATAAAAGCAAATGAGATTGAGCATTCTTAGTCTGATACTTTTAATCTGAACTTAAAAGACCTAAACATTTTTATTTTGAGAGATTGATAATGCATTCTCAACAACTAAAAAAACGTCTTTTAAATTATTAAAACCACTGGATAAAGATA